>JAUELO010038810.1:0-10427 GCA_032357855.1 Amphibolips quercusostensackenii | reverse complement strand
TAACTCACGCAGTTTGTTTTAAAAATGTGTAAGTGCCATGATCATGCACAGTAGTTACGCGTTTCTAAAACGCGCTACGTAAGTTAATCGCGTTATTTTAGCTGCCGTCGATATTACTGTAATGTACTATTATATTAAATAAAAGAATTAAAGATAATTGAAAAGATGAAGACTTTGATATAATCCATCCATAACAAGTGTCACTAATGATTACACTAGTGCTTGATTATAGATTATATTTATACAACACATCACACAAGTTTTATCGTATAGAAAAACATGAATCTTGTGCTTTTTAAGATATCTGCATTCCACTAGTCATATTTAGGACAATGAAACTCAGCTACTAGTGTGAGATTTTTTTAAAAACTTTAAGAATTTCACGAACTTTGTACCGGTCAGACAGTTTTAGTGAATATCTGAAATTTACAGGACACAACCTTTAAAATCTTATTTTTGATTCAAGCTAATAATAATTTTTTTATTCTGCGCGCTATGTACCTTGATGCGACGACTAACACAATATGCCAAATGGCATATTGTGTAAAGAATGCTTAAAGAGAGAAACACAATTTATTTCAAGCAAAAAAAATCTAGGGAGAAAAAATGTTTGTTTGGATTAGAGCTTGAGCATTGGAGCATGCAACGTAAAATTTATTTGAAAAAATAAAACTTTTGTTGTCAACCTTTGCTGCAAATTTTGGCAATAACGATTAGGACATTAAAAAAAGTTACAGTTTTGTAATAAAAAGGAAATTTATTTTCCATAAATTCCTCCTCGATTTTACACAAAATAAAAATTTGTCAAGCAATCTGAACCGAGGAGTTGAAATTATATTCACTAATCATTATTATATAATATGTGGTTAACATCACGTTAGTCGTTTCACAAAATATCTAAAAATTTTAGACAAATAATGTAACCCACGATCATTACACAATCCGCTGTTATTTCATGAAATGTTTTTAACATTTCACGAAATGTCCAAATACACTAGTTGAATACTACATATATAAATGTTCTAAGGACGCGTCCCCAAGTTGTGTATAAATAGATCTTGTACTAAGAGTTTTTGCTAAATATGGTTATAGAACATAATAAGCAGTTGCGGACAATTGTCTAGGGATGCATGCGGGGCTCAGCAAGGTTGGGCAAACACTTGCCTTGGCTGCTTGTGAAAGAAACAATGTCACTACCAAACTGAGACACACTGCGGTGCTAGAAACACCCAGAGTTTTAGCACGTTTTGCCAACTTAGAGATGATAGCGATTGCACGACATAGAACCTTATTGAATATAAAAAATGAAAATTACTCAAAAACCAAATAGATTTGACTGCAACTAACGACTGCGAGAGTAAAGCAGTCGCATTTTTGTTTTAGTGGCTCGCTCAATTAGGCAGGTGGTATCCAGCTTTCTCTTTTCAGTTCCTTTCTCACTTTAGTGCTAGGCACTTGTGACCTCTATATTACATCTACAGTAATTAAAGTGATACTGATTATTTTTAAATGGTTTTTTCACTCGTGTATTCTAAAGTCCTAATGCTCATTCTAACGTAAAGTGTTTTTATCTTAAGCAAGTTATTTTTAAACAGTGTCTCATGCTTGTGCCTTTTTGGATTATCGTGAAGTGAAGTGATGAGTAATTCATTACTTGTGACCATTTTCACGCCCCTACCCTTCTCTGGATTATGGTGAAGTGATTTTTCCGACTTGATCGTCTTCTGGTGTTGTAGTTTGTGACGAGTCGGATCACACATATCCTCAGAAGTCTAACACCTGTTTTATCAATTGTTTAGTTTATAGTGCGAAAAATGCTTAGACTAATCCGAATCAAAGTATGTAACTAAACATGGATCAAAAGACCAAAAGATGCTTGCATCAACTGAAAAAGGATATTGGCTGAGCAATACAGAATGCATCCTATCTTTAGTGTGTAATTAACTACATAACATCTGGTAGATCATTAACGATAAAGATAATAACGTTCGTCAACGAACTGTGGATCTACGACTAGGCATTTAACAAGTCGAAGCTGCTAAAAACCAAGCAGCACTTAGTTGAAAAAATGCAAGTATTATCTATCGCATTGAGAAGAATACAGAAAATGAAGGCGTTGGTCAGAAAGAATCAAAAGTTTCTGCTCAACCATCGCACCTCTTTCACGACCCATGCTTGACGAGTAACAAATTTCTTAGAAAACAGTTAACAGAATTAAACCATAATTTAAGGATGACGCTTAAAATATAATCTGCTTCAAGAAGCATTGCGACCAGCACATTACATGTGATGAGAAATTTTCATCAATCACTGCCTAAGAGGCGAAAAATGGACAAAAGGACACAAAAAACTTATCCGTTGCAGGACCAGATATTAAAAATAACGTCTAGTGGAGGAGCTTATTTCCCAGTGGTTGGTGTGAGGATGAACTGTACTTTTACCAGAAAAACAATTCCAGCAAAAACATTAAAACTTTTTAATATTGCAAGTACGTAATCACCGGATGTGGGTGATTCAACTTGTTCTTGGGTTACACAGGCCCATATCCTTAATTTCTTGCTCTTCTTTTCAATTCCTAATTCTTAAGAAAGGTGTATATTTAAAGTTCAAATATCTGATGCGGATTCATACGGAAAATAAGTCAAATAAATCCAAGCTGTTTAAGTCCACATCCATGTCTGTTAGGGGAACGTAGCATTGTAAGAGGAGCTATGGACCTAGTAGGAGCATGAAGCTCTACAGGATGATGAGGCCTTATCAGAAAATGAGGCCTTGCTTATCGGAGAGTGATACCTCACAGGAAGATAAGGCCCTATAGGTATATTACCATTAGGTATTCAATCAAACTGTGAACTTGGCACCGCAAAAAGAAAGAAAGGATCAAATTTCTTTTAAATGTTGTTATTTCATAAACTCTTGAAGATATGAAATGCTTTTAACACTTATTCATTCAATTCGCTTGTTCAAAGTTATTCGTTAGTTACTTCACTTTATGTTTTGTCTGTGATCTTTCAACGTTTTAGTCAAGAAAAAAATATGTTTATATCTGAACTTCATATCGGTACCCCATTTCCAATGTGGTACTGATCTCTCTGTGCACATAACTATGTCTAGAAAAACCTTTGAAGTTTCCAACAGACGAGTCGTAAGTCTATGGGAAGTTGAATCAAAAGCATTCCAGTTGTCAATCCAGGCCATCGTCAAGCAGCGCTCGAACAATGCTACCTCTTTGCAAACACATCTATTGATAAGCGGATTCACTCGACATTCTGCTACGCTTATCTTTTAGCTCAGTTATTTGTACATTTCTCGATACACAGATCCAATTGTCTCAACATTTCTTTTATTTAGAATAGTCGCAAAGGACTTATGAAGTGTGTTTAAAAAAGTTATTAGCCTTTTATTTTCAGGCCTAAAAAAATTTCACATCTTCGTAAAGAGCACTGTGCATCCTTCCACTAATCACATCAGAATAGGCTTCTCCAAAGTTATAAGATATGTGGTGAAAATGCGGGCCAGATACTCATGGGTTGCAGGAAACTCTATGCATCAGAAGCTCTTGATACCGTCTGGTACCAGAACATAAAAGTTCTTTATGCCTTTCCTTATTTTTTGTTCTTACGCAGTCGCGCCATGTACATTTTTCGCTCAGGGGCCATACTGATTTCAGAGAACTTCAGCAGGTCGTCAGTTAGTCGATACGACTACTGTCGGCTGACCTTTTGTCGAAAGTCCTGCGCGTTTATTTGTTCTAAACTGCACTCACAACTATGTTTGGTTTTTGCATTGTGCTGCTGGTCGTGAGCAGACATCAAGCACATATAAAAAGCTATATGTAATCACACTCGTTTAGTCTATAGATTAATCAGATGGAAAAGTTTCGTTCATTTTCTTCTTTAATCAATTTTAAATTGATATTACTTTATAACTTATATTTGCTGGCACATAGAAACACTGATAGATTCCAAGCAAGCAGCTTTGATGTTATACGTAAGAACAAGAGTGATAGCGGTTAGCGACTTTACTGGCTGTCGACAGTAGCGGCAGTCTCAGTATCGGTGTGCACGATAAAATTTTTTGCTCCCGCTGTCACCGAGGGCGTGCGTGTAATCTTACCAAATGCACAAATCTTAGGCTTTTTGCCTTTAAATTAGTGCTAAAGGTTTGTTCTTTCGACAGATGTATAAAAAAAAATATATTATGGGTTTTAATTTTTATATCCAACTACACAGATTCAAGTGCACTTAAAATGCACTCAAAATGCACTCAATATACAACTAAATGCACCATCACTTACAAATTTTGGACACAAAACTGTAGGTTTTATTACAAGAGTTATGGTTCTAAAAAAGGAACTGTCGATATCATTATCCCTAAACTTCCAAATCATAATTTGAACGTAGACCGTCTCAAAGAACTTTAAATAAGCTATTATGCACCTTCGAAAAACAATTGTGCACCCTATCGTTAACCGAGTTATTAGATGTCAGAATAGCAGAGAGTGTTGAAATTTTCTTTAACAATAAAGTTTTTAAAAAATCGATAATTAACTTCCATAGCTCCTAATTCCCTCAAATACTTTACCAACTGAAAGTGTGTAGATGTTAAATCAGTCCTTATAATGTTAAATTGATTTTTCGGACATTAATATGTTTAACTTTGAATACGCTCTGATGCATTACCCAAAATGTTCAGAAAATTTGAAAAAGCTCTAGCATACCGCGTGCAATAAACGATCACGCAGTTACGTGACAGTAAAGTGACCACATAGTGACCACTACGTTAACTGGAACCGCAAGTTGTGTGCGGCAGTTTGGCGTGCAATATTGTGCATCGGGTTACTGCACACAGTGCCTAGTTTGTATTTTTAAGCACGTGAATCAATACAAATGAATCAATATAGATGTGTAAAAGGATAAGTAGAGTATTAAGTAATATGTGAAATTGTAAATAAATGTGATAAAGAATGAAATAAGCCCTAGTCACCGTTCGGTACACGATGTTTGCAAGGGGAGCCAGATATTGACGCACTGACAATTCTGTAAGCGATGCCCCGCGATAAATTTCATATTTAGGAACTAAATGAAGTAAATCAAAAACGGCTAATTAAACTCAGTTATGCTGTCTATATCTTGCAATCTAGTTAAAAAAAAACTAATCATGACTGAACAGTAACACATTGTACGTCCCTGTCATATAGCGAATAAGTATATAGTTCCTTTTTAAAAGTCTAGAAGAATGATGTAAGACCTCGAGTGTGCAATGGAGAATGTTCTCTTAAAGTTGTAGTTCCAATAAATGTCATACTTTTTGTCTTTGATAATTGACACTATCTCCCTCGAAACGTTTGGCACGGCAGGGTCGATCTTAACAAAGTAAGAATGACAACAATAACGCTTCGAAATAACATGGTGTAAATGTCACCTTACTGGTACGCTTAATTAAAACCCTCTGTGCTTGAATTACCTCTGAACAATTTAAGGAAATTAAATGTTATATCCGTCGACAAAGAATGATCTTCTACATTTATATAAAATTTCGCGTGTATTTTCTTGTTGGAAAGCTGTTGGCGTAAGTTTTTAACTCCTGCTTTACTTAGTTGGGCTTTTAGAAGGCAGGCGTCTCGTTGAAGTAAAGCATTTTTCCTACCTCTAATTTTGTCATCCAGGCCAAGGGTCTCGGCCTTCTGCCCTGTGGCTTTCTAAAGGAACATTCCTTTGCCTCTCAGGCACGCCTTAGCACATCTGACCATACTTATCTCATCCGAATCCAATCCCCTATGTGTATTTCTTATATTCCGCATTGCGAAAGATGGTTGCAGCAGTGTGATGCAAAAAACAAGAGGGCTGATGGAGTCGCCCTAAAAGACGCCACTCTGAAAGGTGAGGCTGGTAGTTGTCATACAAATTTTTCCAAGTGAGATCTGTGTTTGAACAATTAGATGATGAATACATATTGCTTATAAGGAAAGACATGGCAGAAACTAATTTTTTTACATTAAAGAAAAGAAATTTTCAATTGCCTGTGATTATACCACTATACATTAAAGACTTTTGTATCGACTGCAGTACTGATGAAATAAAATTTCTTTACCCTACGTTGAAAACAAGTAATATTTTCTAATTATTACACTGTCAAGAAACACAATTGAAGACAAGCAAAATAATGTATTGAAGAAGTGAGATGGTATTATTATTATATTTTCAAGTACTGAAGTTGCGCATTATGCAAAAAATTTTCTTTTCAATAATGCATGATATCACAAAAAAGCAATACAAATTTTTGTATACCTTTTGCAGCTGTGCAAACTTCGATGAATATTCTATATACAAAATTTTTTAACTAAAAAAATGTGTGTTTTTTTTAATAGTCTTTAAATTTTCTCTACTGAGCAACATATTACGTCGCTAAAGGATTTTGCGACTAGAAGTATAGAACGTACGTGATTTTGAACAGATTTGATCTTATATATAGTAGGAAAAAATTATCAATTGGGATATGAATCGGATTACGTCGGACAAATTGTTATTTGCGAAAAACTCAACAATATTTTTTAAATATATGTATTGATCGTCGCTAAAATGACTCAATTAACTCACGCGATTCGTTTTAAAAATGTGTAAGTCCTCTGCTTATACCCAGAAGTCACTTGCATCTTTTTAGCGCCCGCTAAAATTATAATATTTCACTATTATATTCACCCGGATAATTAGGGATAATTGACAAGATAAAGGCCCATTTTCGGAAGTATTAACGTTTCAGTATTGCGCTTTTAAAACTAATTACATATCATCAGCTGACAGTATTCGATAAATGGCTATCTAACGTTCACTTTTTAGGGGCGTTGCAGGCTCATAACGTGGTAGTTTCGAATAAATGTGATTATCACGTAGCGAACAATTATTTTGTTCCTAGTCAAGGAGCATTTTTATGAAACATACGTCATAAGGTTAAATAAATTCAAATTGATTAATCACAATTGCAGTCTAGCAATTAGTTTATTTTTATCATGAAAGATTAGTTCACTACGTGTGGCTGGATACTCAAAAAAAATATTTGATAACAAATTTACGAGTAAATAATACTTTCTTTTCAGAGTTCTGCCTGCAAAAATTTTCGCTTCAACAAATTTACCCATAAAAACAATATTCTCAGGAATTTTCAGTTTTTAAATTATAGGAGGATTGAATTATGTAACAAATTCTTAAAGAAAGGAAGAATTATGATATAGTTTTGTCTTGAAAAGGATTTTTTATAAATTCTTTTATGATTCTAAACAGAATGCAAATTTTTTAAGCAGCTAGATTTGAGAACTTAAAAGTATATTCATTGAATATTTTTAAATCATATGTGGTTGATAGAACATTAGTCGCTTCAGGAAATTGCTAAAAATTTTAGACAGATAAGTCAGACCGTCGATTTTTACACAATCTGCTAAAATTTCATTAACTGTCTAGATATTTCACAGAATATCGAATTACACCAATTGGCTACGACATATACAGATCCCCTGAGAATATGCTTCAGCTTGCGGATAAATGTTCCTTGTACTAAGAGTTTCTGCTAAATATGGTTACAGTACTTAATAAGCATTCGCGGACATTTATCCAGGGATGCATGCGAAGCTCAGCAAGAATAGACGAACACTTGCCTAGGCTTCTCTTGGAAACAACAATAACACCATTGAACCCAGCTGTAGATATGGTTTAAAGCTAAAAATTATTTGTCTAGATGAGAGCAATCGCAGGACAAGGTGGAATATGAACATCCAGTTTTAATACTTTTGAAGCCTTTTTGATTTGATTTAGTTAAAATCTAAACTAAGTTTATAATAAGGAAATGTTTACTAATCTTAATAAGATTTGTGGTTGTTTCAAGTTTGTCCCTGACGCTATTTTTCCGCGTGCTCGATTTTTTTTGTACCACTCGCTCAAAACCTTACGACTGCGAGTGTGAAGCAGTACCATTTTTGATGTTATAGCTCTCTTGATTAGGTAGACAGTATCCAGCTTTTTCTTTTCAGTTTCTTTTTAACTTTCTATCGAGGTACTTGTAAACTTTACATTACATCTACATTATTCCAAATAATACTGATAATCGTTTCAAGTTTCGACCCATGTATGCTTAAATCCTAATACTCATTCTAAGTTAAAGTGTTTTCAACATAAACAAGTGCTTTTTAATTAGTGTTTCGTACTTCTGGAGCCTTCATCTAGGCTAAGTTTACGAAACTAACTTTGTAGGCATATCTCGAAGGATTCAAAGGAGACGCTTGCATCAACTAAATAAAAATATTGGCTAAGTAAGACGGAATGCATCTTGTTTGTAGTGTGTGATTGACTACGTAACATTTGGTACGTCGTTTATGGAAAAGGTCAGAATGTTCTCTAACGAACTGACGATCTAATATTACGTACTAAACAAGTCAAAGCTGCTGAAAATCAAGCAGCATATTGTTCACAAAATGCTTGTATAATCTGACGCATTGAGCAGAATACAGAAAAGAAAGGTGTTGGTCAAAAAGAATTAAAAGTTTCTGCTAAACCATCGCACCTGTTTAACAATCTTCCTGTTTCTGTCACAAGTCCGTCTATGCTTGACAAGGACCAAGTTTTTGGGAGAGCGGTTACAGAATTTAACCACAATTCAAGAATAACACTAAAAATATAATCTGCTTCAAGAATCTTCGTGACAAACTCATCACATGTGATGAGAAATTTTGATCAATCACTGCCTAGGAGGTGAAAAAAGGACAGAAGGCCACGAAGAACTTCTCTGTTGCAGGACTATATAGTATTAAAAACGTCTGGTGGAGAAGCATATTCCCCAGTGGTTAATGTAAGGATGCACTGTACTCAAAGTACTGTACTACCAAAAAAGGCGACTTGCTTAGCCCAAGAAACAACAGGCCAATAACTTTTCTACACCTGCTGTGTAGGATTTTGAGGGCTATCCTGAACAACTGGATTTTATAAAGAACTGGACTTGTGTGTGGAGATAAGAACGAATAGCATTACTCAAAAAAAAGATGTAGCTGGCTGCTGACAGAATCTGCTAGGTCATAAGGTCGCTCATATATTTGATGTCAAGCGCGCACTTCTAAAAGTCTAATGTTTTGATGAGCGTATTATTCTCGGTACAACTTACATCGTCGCAAATGAAAGAGATCCTTTTCTAATAATGGTCAGGAATTACGTAATGATTAGCATAGATGCGTTCTTCTACAAAGCCGCAGATCAAACAACCAAAACCCTTAACCTAAATCTTAACATCAGAAGTGAAGGAAGTGCATTTTTCTATTCAGTTGCCTTAATTCCAGAAGTCTAAGTAAAGGAAGCAAAATATGAAAAATTCCGCAAACAGCTCCTTAAAAAAAAGATGCACGCAAAATTTAACATAAATTTAGAAGATCAGCTTTTGTCGAAAAGGAATCTTATGTTTTACTTTAGGTCAGGTGCAAAACATGTCATGCACTCGCTGGGTACCCAAAGCACAGACTATCTAGGTTTCCCACTATCGTGGAAACCACGCAACTCCTCCAATGTCACGCGGCTCTAAAAACGCTGTACTATCATTTTCGGAGCTTCTACAGAGTTGACGGCGACTCCGCTGTGCCCAGCGCTTCAAAAAATATGACGCTAATTGTCCAGAATAAAATGTGCCAAATTTCCTGAAACCACAAGCTCCGGCAGCAGTTTCTTGCGAAAATCGATTCTATTCTCAGCTCCAGAAGACTACATCACAGTTAAAGAAAAGGAAAAGATGGAGAGGTGTAGAGACTGTTTAGATAGGCTGCGGCGATAAAACTAAAAATACTCTATTGAAATGATTGTAACTGTGATCAGTGCTTTCAGAGGTCCAAAGCTATTTTACCTCAGAGCCATACCCGCGTGCCAAAAACATTCCAAGGCCTTCACGAAATGGATGCAGAGATCTGTCATCCTCAGGTCGCTTTGCGTTCCCAAGACACATAATGGTTTCGCTGTCCTCTCATTGTGATTTTATCGTGCACTGTGTCCACTTATTTAATTGTCGTGAGACGTAACCATAGGTAGGATCAATTACGGTTCTACTGGAAGCCAGCGTTATTTTTATGGATAGCAGTTACTCCTAGTGGAATCGAGCAGTGGTTATTTAACCTACTATTTCAATGTATAACCAATTTCATATATATATATATATATATATATATATATAATAGCATATAAAAAAGACTTTGTGGGCTGTTAACCAAATATTACAGCCCTAAGTACTATAATACGTTGACTTTTTTATGTAATTATCATTTACATGCAATATTTTTATCCATATTTGTATTTCAAAAATATTTTAATTTTTATTTTTTTTATTCATGGTATCAATAATTCTAGTTTACACAGAATTTAGATGCTTCACTCTAAATTTCAACGTGATAGGACGTCGGTTAC
>JAUELO010038795.1:0-10428 GCA_032357855.1 Amphibolips quercusostensackenii | reverse complement strand
GACTCCACCTCTTCGTTGTTGGAAAATCTTGTTTCACTGAGCCATTTTTTCAGGTTTGTAAAGAGAAAATAATCTGAGGGGGCTAAATCTGGCGAAAAGGGTGCGTGACGAGGCAATTCTAACTTCAACTCATGGATTTTGGCCATGGCGATCGCGCATGTGTGAGGTGGTGCATTGTCTTGATGAAAGAGAACTTTTTCTTTAAACAAATGTGGCCGTTCTTCCTTGATTTCTCACTCAAACGCTGCAAAAAGTTTGCATAATACTCTGCGTTGATTTAGTTTTTTTTTTCTTAAAAATAATCAATGAAAATTGTTTTGCGTGCATCCCAAAAAACTGACGCCATGTCCTTGCCAGCAGATGGAACTGTCTTCGCCTTATTTGGAGCCGATTCTCCTTGTTTAGTCTATTGTCTTGACTGTTCTTACGTCTTAGGTGTGAAATAGTGGACCCACGTTTCATCCATGGTTAATAACCGACGCAAAAACTCGTTTTTATTCCTCTAAAACTTTGGCAAACACTTGATCGAAACATCTTCACGACGCTATTTTTGCTCCACTGTCAGCAAACGCGGTCCCTATCTTGCGCACAGCTTTTTCATGGACAAATTTTTGGTCAAGATTCGATGTACAGCACTTTTTGGTATGCCTGCAATGTCTGCTAGCTCGCGCACATTCATTCGACGGTCATCAAATACTGTTTTGTGGATTTTTTTCACCATCTCTGGCATTGTCACATCATTTAGTCGACTACTACGATGTTCGTCTTTGCGGCTGGTCTGGCTTCGTTTAAACTGGGCCACCCAATATTTAACGGTTGAGAACGAAGGAGCAGACTCCTCCAAAGTAGAATCTAGCTCGGCTTTGATATCGACTGGACAAAAACCATGTCAGTTAACCATGTCGGACAACAATCTTTCAAACTGTATCACGTAGCGATGACCAATTTTTTCCATATTTTAGAATTCACTAAGAGCGTTCACTATTGATGGCTGCCAAGCAAATAGACAACAACGTAGCGGCTTTAAACCTTACATTCAAGCTCTTTAAGGTCGGTACTTCCCATCTCTGTAATTTCTTTCAAACAACAATGCCATCTGTACGTTAGTCCAGGTACTTCTGGGACCACACTCTGTGATTGTTCAAAATTTTGAAAAGCTTAAGGTAATAGTGTACGAAATTATTATAAGTTAATGTTAAATTTCTTCTTTACAATTTTGGGTGCAGGTGGACGAAAAGGCTTGAAACCGTTTCCTGATCACTTTCTTACTGTAAGGATGCTAGATGGCACTAATAATGATTGAGATGTAGAAAATTACACCCGTACCTTTGCACCCTATTGCCTGCAGGAGATTGGGGGCCTACATCTTGTTCACCATTACGTTTATATACGGACCCGACGTAACGAAAAATTAAAATCAACTTTTCACGTAGCACATCCACTACCTTATCATAATCCTCTTTATCATACTCCGAGTTTCGTTCGAATGAAACTAGAAGGAATCGAACATTATTCAGCTAAAAATTTCAGTCTCTACACTTCATCACAACATGATCCACCGGAGAACCACATATGTATAGTAGTGCCGGGAAGTGTTTTCTACATTGCACGTTTAGCCCCATTGGTAATGAAAGGATATGGCACAGTGGTCAATAGGGTGGTTCTAATCATTCACTTCTTGAATTTCTTTGCTTCATTCTCGAATTTTATTTAAATACCCAAAAATTATCTCCAAATTTAAGACAGATCAGTTAATATTTAGGGGTGGTGAAAAGACAATTAACTTTATATCGTTTTTTAAAATTAGTTATTGAATCACTATGTGTTCCTGAATTGCCAATTAATGATTGTTTGTGAAAAAGAGCTTCGAAAAAGCGTAAGTTATCCGCACTATTTCGTATAACCTAAATTTGTCTCTTATAGAGTTTTGATTGTGGAACCATCAGAGTGTCAAAATTATGATTGATTTTTATTCTCTGCTGAATTCTGATCAATATACTAAAAACACAATTATTTGTAAGGTATTATTGCTTCAAATACTAGATTTTAAAGAAGGTGCCTTTTTCTTGTGTTACATCTATGAGAAACTTCATAATCTTCGCGCTACCTTTGAATATTCACCGATTTGTCTCATATTTGAAAATAATTTTTTTTTCCTTTAAACAAATCGGGTTTTGAATTTTTTTTAAATGCTTAGCGCTACATTAATAACAATTTGGTTCGCTATGATTTTTCAATAAATTAATTCGTAAAATAATATTTATAAAAAAAAGTGACAAAATTACCATTTTCAACAGCATGATGTTTTATCTTTGGAAAATGTGCCAAAATAAATTCACTTTTTATCAGTATACTTGCATTCATACTCATGGAACATAAATGATTCAATTATTATTTTATTTAGTTATTATCAGCAATTATTTTTTACATATTGTTTACAGTTCTGCTTTGTTTCAGGCGTTCGTCAAATGATATACAAAAAAATTGATTTTAAATGGGGGTAAGGGTTTCAAGCTTACGTAAAATATTTTAAAGTATGCGAATCCATAAAAAACAAATGTTTAACAGGTTTAATGATAAAAAGCTTTCTGTCAGCGCATTATAGTGTTTAATGTAGTACTTGATAAATTTGACAAACGCCTATATTTATCTAATAATATTAGTAGTGCCCAGTAATATTATTATTCGTATTGAATGTAATGACAACTTCTATTTCCAAAGTAAACTGTAAAGATTCTTCTATACTTTTGGCTGTGTTAATAAGTTCTTAGATTTTATCTGTATGAACAATGGTAAAAATATCGGTGATAAAGGTAAACCCATTGGACTACCAGAAACCATTTTATAAAATTTTTAATTATATGAAAAAAAAGGTTATATCAAATACCGTTTTAACAGCTAATAAAATCTCTGAGTTTGATATTTTTGTTAAATTTATATGTACTTTTAATTTTCCTTCTATAACATCTAAAACTAAATTCGGAGGAAATTTTATCAAACATAAATACAATATCAAGTGAAACAAGTGAATGTGTGTAAGGAACATTGAAATTATTAATTTTTTCTTTAAAGCTCCAACTATCTTATATAAGTGAATTAGTTTTACCAGATGCTGGTTTTAGAAGATTACATAAGAATTTCGTACATTTAAGTTGGAGAACCAGTAGTTTTTTTATAAGGACGGAAATAAGCTAGTATTAACTTTTTTATATAAAGTATTATTCGGTAAAAGATTTTTAATAAGTAATTTGTAATCTTTAGAATTTTCAGCCACGAAGATATTACTTTTGTCTGCTTAGACAAAGATAACATTTTTGTGGTCATTTTGGAATTTCGTAGCAATATCTGCAATTTGATTGAAGTTTTTGAATTTATTGATTTTTTATGATTTGAGATTTAATCTGTAACTTTTTTTCGAATATTGAATTATTTATTATCATCTGTAATATTTTTTATACAATCTTCTATGTTATCAATGATATTATTAGTAGGGATGTTGTAAGAGTTATAAGAAATACCAAATTTGGTACCCAATGCTGAGGTGTCAACTGTTTCATCAAGCATTGTCACATTAGATAAATTTTTTAAGCATTTATTACCTTTTAAGTCTCTGTACCTATATTTTTTTTTAAATCTATCATCTAATAACTTAAATTTTTTTATGTGAGCTTCTCTTTGTTTAAATTTAAACTTTTGTAGACTACATGCTTGTGATTAAAAAAAGTTGACAATCGAGTTTTTTGTAATTTTTCTATCTAGTCTATATGTTAAATAATTGAATTAATTGTCTAATTGTTTAATGTTTTTAATTATATTTCTAATTTCGCAGTTAAGAAGTTTCTTCTGATAAGTAAATTTGACATTTTGCACTATAACGAAGGTTTCATAGTATAAATGGTTTAAATTATAATTATTCGTACAATTTTGTATATTAGCTGGAATAAGAGAATTTTTTCAACACCTTATTAAAAAGGTACATTGTTTTTTCAAATGGACTAACCTTTTGGTTATTAATACAATTTTTATTATGTAGACGAGTCGATTGACCATACCTTTTACAAATGTAGCTTATATATCCAAAGGTTCACAAAACGTTACAGATCAGTGAAGAAAAAACCTTTAAGAAATCCAAAGAGATCTTGAAGTGAAACTTTCTTCGATCGTTTTTGTATGTTTAATAATATGGAAGGAAACAAAGTTTTAGCTTATTAATTAAAAACCCATGGTTTTGTGACAGCTAAAGCATATGTCGTTGCTAAAGTTCACGAACCACAATTAAAATAAAGATCAGTTGTCTCTACTACTGGTTCTCCAACTAACAATTTAGCAAAATTCTCATCTTATCTTCTGAAACCAGTATCTGATAAAACTGATTCATTCATAAAAGATAGTTGAAGCTTTAGGAAAAAACTCAATAATTACACTGCTTATAACACACATTCACTTGTTTTACTTGATATTGTATCTATGTTTGATAACATTCATTTGGATTTAGTTTTGAATGTTATAGAAGAAAAATTACAAGTTTATGAAAATTTAACAAAAAAATCCAACTCAGAGATTTTATTAGCTGTTATCACGGTTTTTAATAATACTGTTTTTCATCTATTAAAGAATTTTATAAACAAGTTTCTCGTAATCCGATAGGCTTACCTTTATCAGCGATTACATCTAATATCATTTTAGAAGATGTTAAAAATAGAGCCCTTTCTAAATTAAGTTTTAAACCATTTTTCCTTAAACGTTATCTGGATAGTATTTTTACTATTGTTCCTAGAAATAAAATCCAAGAACTCAATAACACATTTAATAGTATAGAAGAATCTCTACAGTTTACCCTGGAAATAGAAAACAATAATACTGTTAATTTTTTAGATCTGTCAGTCACGAAAACTGAAAATGGAAATTTAATCACTAATTGGTTTGAAAAGCCGACATGGTCAGGACAATATTTAAATTAATATTCTCACCATCAATATAATCAGAAAATTGAATTAATTAAAGGTTTAATTGATAGATGCATTTAAACTAAGTGACATCAATTTTAGAAAAGAAAACTTGGACTAGTTAAAAAATTACTTTGCAAGAAAATAGTTATGCACTACCCTTGATTAAAAGTATTATTTTACAAAGAGTATATAAAAGACTAAGAAAAAATTACTAATATTTCTAATGTTGTTTATTCAATAAAATATCAAGGATGCAATAAAGTTTTCATACGTCACATCAGTTTGTTAGCTGGTTTTACAGCTCTTAATAACAAAAATGTGAACTCACTTGAGCATGTTGGAAATTTTTGTTGATTTCTCTAATTTTCTAATACTTTTTGCTTTTTACAATGAACCCGAAAATTGATTTTAAGATAAAAATTTGTTTCATACGACTAATTTATCTTTTTGTATGTAAGTTTTATTATTATTAATTATTTATACTTTTATAGAAAATTTATGTTTCTGATAAAGGCCCACAGTTGAGGCCGAAACGTCAAAATAAAAAGGAAATTTAAACTCGATTTCTTTTTTATTTTTTTCACTGAATTGATCATAAGACCAAATAAAGAAATGAAAAACTTAGTTCTTCTTCCATATTATCCAATATACAAAAGTGATCAAGGAAAGAAAAAAAACTTCATGATCTCTTCGGATTTTTTGAGGTTTTACTTATTTACTGGTCTGTAAAGTGTTATATGAACACAGTATTTTTCCTTTTTCTCGTTTTTCTACTTGAAGGCAAACTGAATTTTATTAATGAAACCTAAAAAGACAGTTCAAATATTTTTAGTTTAAGCTTATTCTTTTTGATTGAAATGTCTATTATTAAATTTTTGTTGGAATATTTATATTATTTTGTGTAAAAATTTTAAAATTTAATAAAAACTTTTTTCCTTCTTGAATAAAATGTCGTTTTTCTGTTAATTTATCTCATTTTTTAGCAATATAGTCTTTTTGGTTATAAATGCAGCTGTGTTATTCAAAAGTAAACTATTTCGTTTATAAATTAAACTTTTTGTTAAAAATGTACATTTTCTGGTTGAAAATTTAACTGCTTTGTAGAAAATTTGTATTTTTATTTTGAAAATTCAACAATTTGGTATCTAGTTCAACTATTATGTCGAAAGTTGAAGTACATCTTTGGTTAAAAATTAAAATATTATTTTAGAAATTCGTATTTTCTGGTTAAATATAAATTTTTTTGACAAAAAATGTAATTACTTGGCTAGAAATCCAGATGTTTGTTTGACCATTAAATTTTTTTCATAAGATTCATATTTTCGAATTAAAAATTCTTCTTTTCAGCTTAAAAATTCAACATCTTGGTAGCGAATTTAATTGTTTATGATTTGAAAATATTTTTTCTAATTTCAGATTTGATTATTTATTATTGTATGGAATTCCTGAAAATAAAAATAAGAATCCAACGACTAAATTTGGACAACCCACCTAAAATGTTCCTATTGCAATTAAAAACAGAAAAGAAAAAAATTTTAAAAGGGAAAAAAATGAGAAAAGCAAACAACTAAATCTCCTTTTTTTATATAGGATTTTTAATTTGGACTTAATTCTAATTTTAAAATTTATAAATTTTTTATCAAGTATTTGGTTAAGGATTCATGTATTTTATTAAAAATTCGCTTATTTTAGTTCAAAATGAATCTTCGTGGTTTGAAATTAATGTTTTCAATTGGAAATTCAACTAGTATCTTAAAAATATGTCATTTTTCGTAAAAATTCTTTTACTATTTATTAGGATAAATGTTGCAGTTTATGAATGTAAAAAATAATATATTTTATTTTACGTATTTTGAAAATTTTTTAACAAATCATGGAAAGTTAGTTTTATATGAATTTAAAGTCACGATTAACAGATCTTACAAATAACATATTTTCGTTTAAGATGTTTGGAAATGATTATAACATTCTCATTTTCTCAAATAATTTTTTTGGTTTAAGTTTTCAGATGAGAAAACATTGAATAGTAAGCGACATAGTGTGAGATTCGAAAAAAAAATTGTTCCCACTTTTAAAATAAAACGGCGCAAGTAAATAATTATTTATCGTTTATATAATTGCAAATTGTCCATCAGAAAAAGTATCCCTCTCTGAATTCCTTGACTGCGTTAATAATTCCAAAAAATAGTAACTTTTCAAGATTTTTAGGAAAAAAAATGGCTTTAATAAATTGAAAATATTTAAATGATTGCAAAATATAATTTAAAAATGTATTACTTTCAACATTAGTTAACTGTGTCATTATTTCCAGATAATAATAATTTCGAACGATTGACAGGCAAAAAAATAATAAATTTTACACATGGGAAGGGGCAAATTGTTTTAACAAATAAAAATTGCTTCAAGCATGTAAAATTAGTTTGAAAAAATAGTTACTTGTGACTTATTGAATAAATATAATTTATGTTGCGAAAATTCCAAACTATATGATATTTAGCATGAATTGTACTTGAAACTACTATTTTGCAATTTGGGAAGGGTAGGGGGAGGAGGATTACTTAAATATTTCTTAAGAAATTATTTAACTTTTATTTTGCAACTAAATTATTAAGTACTTATTCTTTTCAATTTTTCGAAAACCGAGCTTTTCGCAAAAGAAGTGAGAGGAAGTGAGAAGGGACGAAGTGAGTAGGGAAGTGAGATTGCGGCGCAAAACGGAAGAAAGCGAGAGTAGGCGAAATAGGGGAAGGGAAAGCGATTTGAAGAAAACAAAAAATGGAATGGAAAGTAGGGATCAAGAAAGTATGGAAAGTTATAAGAAGTAGGGAAAGTGGGGAAATTGAGAGAATGTAAGAGGTGGTGAAATATGAAGTGATTGGAGGGGCTGAAATGTGACAGGAATTCGAGGCAGTGATGGGATAGGAAGTAGGAGAAGCAAAGTGATAGGAAGTAGTAGTAAATGAGGGGTGGGGAAGTAGATAGTGATTGGAAGGACAGACAGGAGTCTGAAGGGCTGCGGTGAAAATGAAAGGGGCAAGAAAGTAGGGACAGTTACGAAAGGGGAAGAAAAGTAATGGAAGTATGGGGAGGGCCAGCGTAACGGTTGTTTTTAAACAGCCCATTTTTTACTTTTAAAATTGGGAGAAGCATGATTATTCAAGGTATGTATAGTTAATAGTAATATAAACCTATTTTCTTTATATTATAACAATATAATGATAAACAATATAATGATAAACAATATAATGATAATCTTCTTATCTAATTTCAATCAATTGCAGAATACAAGTGGCCAAAAAAATACAGAAAATAATCGCTTTTGACATTATCAGTAGATTATCAAGTGCTTATATAAACCTTTCTACAGTAACAGTAAAAACTTAGGTAAAATTAGGCTATGCCTTGATCCAAAAAAATTAAACGAAATATTTGAAGAGGATCATAAGGGTACGGAGAACATGGAGACTCTATTTCAAAGATGCCAGACTAAAAAGGTACTTAGAAGCTTGGACATGAATATGAGTGTCTGGCAAATTCCTCAACACTCAGACTCTAGAAAATATATGGCATTCTTACATAGAGAAAAATGTTATAAATACAATGTCACTTCGTTCGTTTTAGAAACTAGCATAGCTACTTTTATTCGTGGTTCAGATTTCGTGCTGAATGATCTACAAGAATTTGCAATTTTATATATTGATGGATATCAGTGGAATAAAAAAACGAAGATGATCATTTCTACCATTTAAAATTAATTTGTAAGAAATTTCAGACACGCAACGTAACTCTGAATTTCAAAAAATGTAATTTTAAACGAAATGAAGTCACCTTTTTAGGATATATTATCTCAGCAGATAACGTTACGACCTGTTCCCAAAAAAAAAAATCAAGCGATCAAAGACTTTAATGTACCACGAAATAAAAAGCAGTTAAGAGGATTTCTAGAATATGTCAATTTTAGTGCTCAGTTCACAGCAAAATTATCCGATTAATTGGTATCTATGCTGGAACTGCTTAAAAAGGGAACAGGTGATGAAATTTGTTTCTTTTTGCAGAATTTGAAAATGCTATAACTCTGATAATTTTTTTAAAAATTAAAAATAGTCGTTCAGATTAATTGTCTACATTTTCAAGTACTACAAATAACCGAACGTAGGATTTTTTAATTTATAAAAAAATAGTCCCATAAATTATGGAAATGCTCTTACTTTTTGAATTTTTATCCAAAATAGCTAGTTAACGAACTTGATCTTTTTTTCGTCCCCTTTAACTCTGCGTCAGAGCAGAATCCAATGCGACAAGTCTTTTAAAAGTTATCAGGTAGACAGACAACAACGACAACAACAGGCAGAAACCAACGTAAAAACTATTTTTATGACTCAGGAGCTCTCGAAACGTGGAGATTAAAAAAAATCCTCAATAGTCGGTTTCCACATAAAAACAATTTTTTCTTATTATGATGAGAATGAGATAAAAATTTTTTTAAAAAAGACACGACGTTGAACGAAATTAATAGGTAAAAGTTGTTCACCCGAAGAGATCTACAATTGTTATCAATCAAATATTTACAAAGTAATAAAATATAAAAATTGTATATAATTTTGCAATATCTAAATTAATGCCCCAGACATAAATCGAGATAAACCTAGGATTATACATTTGATACAATAGAGTTAAAGCTAATGCAGAAAATTTTGCAGTTTGGACAAAATCGAGTAAAATTTTGCAGTTTAGACAAAATCGAGTACAAATCACAAGGTATGTAATGAGAATGTGTTCGTTAAAGCCAAAAGAGCTTTACAAAAAAATATTCACAATCACCAGATGCCAGTTGTCGATGCTTCGACCTTTAATTTTGAATAGTCTGTACACAAATGTATTTTAAATTTAA
Organism: Amphibolips quercusostensackenii; assembly: GCA_032357855.1. Classification (NCBI taxonomy): domain Eukaryota; kingdom Metazoa; phylum Arthropoda; class Insecta; order Hymenoptera; family Cynipidae; genus Amphibolips; species Amphibolips quercusostensackenii. The sequence goes on along the minus strand of JAUELO010038795.1, from coordinate 588 downwards.
ACAATAATGCAAAAAAACTTTAAACATTAAAAAAATGTCTTTGATAGAAATATTTGATTTTTTTAATGAATAAACAATACTTAACAAAAAAATGTTATTTCTTAAATTTGGGAATTTTAATATTAAATTCACAATGATTAAAACTTCAATTTTATTAAATATTAATTGAAGTTTATTTGACATTTTTTCCTCAACATTTTTATACACCGTCAAATGTTGAGAATCCTTCAATTCGGGATTTTCATATTACGACAATTTTATAATTTCGCAAATTTTATTATTCGCAAAATTTCCCAGTTCAAGAATTTTACAGTGCCGGGAATTTTATTATTCGGGATTTTTTAATTGTCCCCAATATATTGATATTTGGTCCAAAATTGAATTATTCTGTCACACTTCATGTTTGAACATTCAACTACATATTTTTAATTTTCGTCTGTTTCGTTTTTTGTTTAGAACTTCATCTCTTTCTGTAGAACGTGCGAAGCCGGATAAGCAGGGTATTTGAGCATACCTGTCTTATTAGAAATTATAAAACTTGTCGCGATTTAATGTTATAAGAAAAATGTTTTTAATAAAAAAATAATG
>JAUELO010038785.1:0-10428 GCA_032357855.1 Amphibolips quercusostensackenii | reverse complement strand
TCTCCCCCGTAGAGTATAAGTTCTGGCTTCCCTTGCATTCATAAATGAAAGTGACTTTTATCCAGACATACGTGCAAGAGACTCCTCGATTCCTTTTCCATAGAGTTACCTTGATCATTCCCTGTATTTAGTTTTGGTCGAAACCGGAACCGTATGGTAATTCTTGGTACGGGGTTCGATTGCTCGCTACAATGTGTATCGTGGAAGATGTACAATTCTGTTGGTACCATCTTCCTGCAGTGCCTGCATTTCCACATTTCGATGTCCTCCATCTTTTTCTTCCTTAAACAAAATTGAAAAATCCTATCTCTCAAAAAAAATTAATGAAAGTAAAATACTATTTTTCTGTTAATTCTGTTTCTTTTTATCTTATATCAACTAAAAGTAAAATCTAATATCCTAATTTAGACTATTTTTTCAACTATTCAATTAATTTTTTTATTTTAATTTTCTCCGTACAGATTAATATCTTTTTCCGCTCTTCCTCTTTCTATGGTTCTTCTGTTGAAAAGTAAGTTATATTTAAATTCTACTTTGATTTTAATTAAAATTTTATCTTGCCTCTTATAGCCGTATTTACTTTATTTTCAGAATTTTCAATCTTATAAATTGTATCGCATTTATTTCGCTTTGTCAAGTGTAAATTATGATTTTTATACTAAAATTAATTAAAGTAATTGTGACTGTTATGTCTATAAAGGGTATTAATTGTTCTGTTGTTTACATGGTTAAGTAGAAAAAATGTTTATTTGATTATTGTTCTTTTAAGCAGGGGAGGGTATGGTCCGGAGGGTAAAAAAATCTTTTTTTTTTAATTTTCTTGTAATATAACATCTCAAAAATATTCCCTCAAAATTTCAAGTCGATTGAAGCAAAACATGCCAAGCTACAGAGCTGTAAGTCTCCGCTCCTCGAGCGCAATACACGAGATGCAGGTAGTGACTAAAACTTTAAACGTGTTTTTCTCAAAACTACATTTTTGAAGTCGGTGAACAGTCTCTCTCAAAAACTATCGTACAGATCTTCACCAAATTTGGTATACACTTTTAAGAGATATATCGCAAGAACAAAACGATCTTGTCTATTGATTTTGTTTGTTGTTGCTATTTTACAGATACAAAATGGCGGATTTTTAGGCGAAAAATCGACTTTTTTAGTTTTTTGACCGTTAAAACCGGATAAAAAATAATAAAAATGTAAATGGATCGCTGTGTCCTGCGCATTTATTAATTTTATCGAAATCTCTTCGTTTTTTTCATTTCCGATATTCCGTTGAAGAGTTATCCGCTTTACCGCAAAGCATTTTTTTTCGAAGGCGTCTTCGAAAATGTTTTGGCAACGGCTCAATTTTTTACATGTTTAGACAAAAATTTTACAGGATATTTTTTAAATGTTACTTAAAAATGTACAAAAGTTTTTTAATAAATAACATTCACCGTTGCTTCAGGAAAAATCGCTAAAAAAACGCTTTTTTTACCCTAGGGACCATACACCTCCCCCCTTAATGCTCTTCGTTTAGTGCGTCCCGTCAGCCTGAAATGCGACGCGTACGTAATTAGAAGTTTACGCAACTGCGTAAACTATTCGACTAAATATTCGCAGTTCCGTGTCACTCAGTAAGGGCTTCAAAGAGGTCTCCTCTGAATGATAAATACCTGCTTTTACAATAGATCAACTAAGTACAAAGTTACAAGACACGGACGGATACTTTCCGGACAGACCTAGTAGTTAAAAGTGAACTACATTTAGACACTAATCGAGTTTCCAAGTCGATTGAAACGGTGTGAGGATATTCAAATTCTTCTCTGAAGTCAGTTAACTGAAAAGCTGTTTGACTTTAGTGAAATTGAGCATAGGCAACTTGCCTTCATTAAACCTCTGATTATTGGGAGGGATCTACATTTCCTCCCTTCTGACTCCATTCTCGGTTTTTCTTCTTTCTTTTTCTTTTCGCAAGTACATGAACATCCACCAGCAACACAAGAACCTTGCGGTTTCATTAACTCTGCCAAGTGATCCATTAACACAGCGATATATGGGCGATTCTCCGTCTACTGCCGTCCTGATGAATAAACCATACAACCGCACTTCCATCAAAATCAGTTTTTTAAATCGTGGAATTCTATATAAAAAGATGAATTTTAATAGGCTAACCATTATTAAAATTGATTATTAAATCTCGAGACAATTAGATCTTGATTAGCATGTCGATAGCGATTTTCGATCGTATCTGGTGAAGAATGAATACATCTGAATAAAAGTGGTAGCATCTATGCTGCATTTACATCCAAATTTGCTCTTCATATCGTTAAATTCTACATGAGAAGACTAGTTTGATTGGGCTAATCACTATTGAAATTTTTAGTTAAATTTGAAATAATTAAATCTTGATTAGTATCTCTACAGCGATTTTCAGTCATTCCTGATGAAGAAGTAATTGAATAAAAGTGTAGCATCTATACTGCATTTATATCTAAATTCGTTTTTCACATCGTTAAATTCTACATGAAGAGACGAATTCGATTGAGCTAATCATTACTAAAATTTATAGTTAAATTTCAAAATAATTAGATCTTGATTAGCATATCTACAGCATTTTGTATCATTCTTTATGAAGAAATAATACATCTGCATAAAAGTGTAACATCTATACTGAATTTGTATCAAAAATGAATTTTCATATCGTTTAATTCTATATGCAAAAATTAATTTAATTAGGCTAATTATTGTTAAAATTAATTATTAAATCCCGAGACAATTAGATCTTGATTAGCATCTCGACAGCGATTTTCGATCATTCCTGATGAAGAAATAATACATCTGAATAAAAGTGGTAGCATCCACACTGCATTTTTATCAAAATTGTTTCTTATTTGGTTAAATTCTATATAAAAAACGAATTTGTATTGGCCTAATCATTATTAAAATTTTCAGTTAAATTTCGAAATAATTAGATCTAGATTAGTATATCTACAGCGATTTTCAGTCATTCCTGATGAAGAAGTCATACATCTGAATAAAAGTATAGCATCTATACTGCATTTATATCCAAAGTCGTTTTTCATACCGCTAAATTCTACATAAAAAAACGAAATTAATTAAGCTAACCTTATTAAAATTTTTAGTTAAATCTCGAAATAATTAGACCTTGATTAGCATATCTACAGCATTTTGTATCATTCCTAATGAAGAAATAATACATCTGCATAAAAGTGTAGCATCTATATTGAATTTTTATCAAAAATTAATTTTCACATCGTTTAATTTTATATGCAGAGATAAATTTAATTAAGCTAATCATTATTGACATTAATTATTAAATCTCAAGACAATTAGATCTTGATAAGCATGTCGAAAGCGATTTTTGATCGTACCTGATGAAGAAATAATACGTCTGAATAAAAGTGGTAGCATCTACACTGCATTTTTATCAAAATTGTTTTTTATTTGGTTAAATTATATATAAAAAAAACGAATTTGTATTGGGCTAATCATTATTAAAATTTTTAGTTAAATTTCGAGATAATTAGATCTAGATTAGTATATCTACAGCGATTTTCAGTCATTCCTGATGAAGTAGTAATATATTTGAATAAAAGTGTAGCATCTATACTGTATTCATATCCAAATTCGTTTTTCACATCGTTAAATTTTACATGAAGAGACGAATTTGATTGAGCCAATTATTATTAAATTTATAGTTAAATTTCAAAATAATTAGATCTTGATTAGCATATCTACAGCATTTTGTATCATTCTTTATGAAGAAATAATACATCTGCATAAAAGTGTAACATCTATACTGAATTTGTATCAAAAATGAATTTTCATATCGTTTAATTCTATATGCAAAAATTAATTTAATTAGGCTAATTATTGTTAAAATTAATTATTAAATCCCGAGACAATTAGATCTTGATTAGCATCTCGACAGCGATTTTCGATCATTCCTGATGAAGAAATAATACATCTGAATAAAAGTGGTAGCATCTTCACTGCATTTTTATCAAAATGTTTTTTTTTAATCGTTAAATTTTATATGAAAATAGGAATTGAATTCTGCTTATCATCAATAAAAATGCTTACTTATATCTCAAAATAATTAAATCTGGATTAGCATATCTAAAGCTTTTCGATCATTCTTGATAAAGAAATAATACATTTGCATAAAACTGTAGCATCTACACTAAATTTATATCAAAAGTAGTTTTTTATATCGTTAGATTCTATATAAGAACACAAATTTAATTGTGCTTATCATTACTAAAATTGTTCAATTATATCTCGAGATCATTAGATCTTGAATAGCATGTCTAGAGCGATTTTCGATCATTCCTTATAATTCAAATATCGTTCAAATATTGTAGACTTTCTTTAAAATGTAATAATTTTTTTATTAATGATAGCAATTTTGAATCCTATCTAAATTTAATACAAAATAATAAAAAAAATTTAAGCTTCTAAATCTTTTTCTGAGCACAATATTTTCTGTTTAAAATAACCGACTTCCAGTTCGAACTGTAAACATAACCTAAAATTGTTAAAAAATGTAAACATTCTTTAAAATATAATTTTTCTAATTAAAAATACCACTTGCGGACAAAAAAAAATATAATTCAAAATTGTTAAAAGATTCTCAATCTTGTTTAAATTATAATGATTTTTGTTTGAAAATAACAATTTTCTATGTGAAACGCCACTTTAACCAAAAAATTGGACCAAAATTATTGAACTTCTTTGAAATCTAATGAGCTTATAAATTTTATTGTTTTTAACAAAAATCATTAATTTTCTGTTTAAAAATACAAATTTTAGGTAAGACACAAGAATATAACCCAAAACATGTTAATAGTTGGAAATAATCTTTAAAATGTAACAATTTTTTATTAAAAATACCAATAATTTTCTACGAAAAAAAAATATTGACGTAAAATTAAATTGTTTAGAATTGTAAATCTTCTCCGGAATCTAATTCTTGTTTAAAATAACTGATTTCCTGTGAAAAAGGTAAATGTAACATAAATCTGTTCAAAAATTAAAAATCTTATTCGAATTATAATGATTTTTAAGATAACAATTTTTAATGTAAAACGCTATCACAATCGAAAATTGTTAAAGGTTGTGTATAAATTTTTTAAATATAATTTTTTTGTATCAAAAATACCAATTTGCGTCAATATACACTACACATAATCCAAAATTTCTAGAAGATTATAAATCTTGTTCAAATTATGATGATTTTTGGTTTAGAGTTACGTAAAGTACTTATTTTTGATTTAAAACGTTAACCTAACATAAAATTGTTGAAGAACTAAGAAAAATTAAAATCTAATGATTTTGGTTTAAAATGTCAATTTTCGGTAAAAGGCTAACATAACCAAAAATTGTTAAAAAATTGTAAATCTTTATGATGATTTTTGTTTAAAAATGCTGATATCCGGGGTCTTTTTGAAATAAAAGATTGATTTTTTATGTAAAAAAAAATTAAAGAGTGAAAGTGAATTTGTTTTTTTTTTCGTAAGAAAATTTCAGGGACTAAAAATTTTTTTTTAAATTAAAGTTACAAAAGCATTCTTGCGGGAAATGCAAAATTTATTTGAAACAATACAATATTTTTTCTCGGTAGAATTTCGTCGCATAATAAAATTGAAATAATACTTCAAATTCCTAAGATTCTAAGCTTAAATATATTTCATTTAAAAAAATAGTTGAATTTTTAATTGAACAAAAAAATAATTTTTTAACAGAATTGCGCTAATAACCAAATAGTTTAACTTACGAATAAACAGTTGAATTTTTAACATCATTGTTAAATTCTCAAATCAAAAGATGAAAATTCATCAAAACAGTTGATTTTTTAACCCAAAAATGCAAATTTTCATCAAAAAAGTTAATTAACAACCAAGCAGTTGCATTTATAAGTAAAATGATAAATCATCAACCAAGAAGGTTAATTTTCTTTTGAAAAGACCAATTTTCAACAAAATACATGAATTCTCAACCGGATAGTTGAATTTTAAACTTAAAGATATCATTTTTTAAATGAGAATATGAATTTCTAAAGAAAAATGAAATAGTTGCATTTTCAGTGAAAAAAAATCAATTCTTAACGAAAAAAGCACATTTTTAACACAATAGAAGAAAATTCAACCAAATGGTATGAATTCCAAATTTAAAAAATAATAGTAGACTTTTCAATTGAAAAAAATTAACTTTTAACTAAAAATAGTTGGATTTTTTTATTGGTTTCTATAAATTCTGATAAAACAAAAAAGGGGGACTTACTTGAAAACAGGGGGGAAAAGAGTAAGAGAGAAACAGGGTAGATAGTGCTAAGTCTAAAATATGAAAATTATTTTAAAAGTTATTAAGGTATTTTTGAACTGAATAACAGTGTCGAGGCCATCTCGCAAAATTAACAAACTTTGTTGGAATTTATTTTATTTATTTATTTAAACAATAATAGTTATTTTTATAATAAACTATATAAATACGAAGTGTTTCTTCATCCCGAAATTCAGGATGACTAATCCAATATTTTTTATGAGCTTGGTTAGTCCAGAATTTTCGGGACGATTAATATTCCCTTTTCCAACTCTCCCAATTCTTCGGGACGACTAGACACAACCATATTAATTAAAAATAATTCCTAATGCCATAATATTGTCCGGTTTAGTATCTTTAAGGAAATCAAAAGCTTTGTTTTCAAAAAATATTTAATCCCTTCTTTCTCACTGTCAAATGTTGTCCCATATTTGAATGCTTCATTGGGTGGACTATGCTAATATTTACAATAAGTTCTTAACTAAATTATATAAAATACTAAATAAAATTTAATAGTGTTAAGCTAGCGAATACTAGAGTAGTAAGTGTCAGTAATGTTAAAAATTATTCTTTATTTATTTATAAAATTGATATTACTTTTTCATCGTTAGCTGGACAGTGGATACGCTCATTAATAGTGTAGCACTATTATTTATAGACAATAACAGTTTTAAGTTAAGATTTCCATTATTTTTCAAAATTATATAGCTAAATTGTTTCAAAAATGCAAACATTATAGCAATTTTTTCAGTCTCAATACAGACTTAGATTTTTTAAACTTTCTTACAACATGCATACATAAATGCTTACATTTATATTGCATATGTACTATTGAAATCAAAGCCAGGGAAATGGAACATAATTCTGCCACTCAACATCGTTCCGTGCTGATAACGAATTTAATAATCGAGATATTGGATGTGAATGTCATTGCCATTATAGTAGACCCTACTCTACACGAAACGTTCGGCTAACAAAGCGAGATAATGAGACAAGACATATTGCATTTCATGTTATTCTATGATGAACTTGGTGCATTTGCCAATTATCCCTTAGGTCTAGAATTAAATTGTAATTAGGTATAATTTTATGCATATATATATATATTTATATTTATATAATTACACTAATTACAGTTATAGCACAAGAATAAACATATATTACTATTTCATTACACTGTTAGAAACGTTAGGAAAATTCTGACACATTTAGGATAGTTAAGTAACTGACATTTAAAAAATTAGGTTGCTGAAAACGAAATTCAGTGACTTTTATAGTAAATGTACTAAATTTGTATTATCATTCAGAAACGGTATCTGAAAATTAAAAATGGTTTCCTGAAATTCCTGATTGTAGTCTCCATCATATTTATTGGTTGCTATAGAAGCAACAATAGCGTTTGGTTAAGCCAATCAGATTATTTTCTTAGACCATTTAATTCTTTATACTAAAAAGTTAGGAACACTTTACAAAATTGTTTCTTTAAAGTGAAATTTTTATTCTGTACATATAATAGAATGCCTTACTTATGCGAGAAAATGCTAAATTTTACAGAGAATTTGTTTAATTAATCACAGTTGAATATCATCAAGACAATCCATGATTATAGACGACATTGTGATGAACCAAAAGAATTTTCAAATTTAATACATTTTACTGAATCTAAACATTTTCTCCACTTCAAAGTTTTTCTTTAAAAAAAAGAATATTTGATTTTAATTGGTGACACAAAATAAAGAAGCTATGTTCATAATTTCAAATTCTGGAGTCAATTCCAGGAAAATCACTGTCAGTTTTTATCAAAATCTAAGTACTTTCAGGAAACGATACTAACTAATAATTTTGGTTTGAGCCCAATAAATTGTCTTATTAGGTCAACTACTTTCTTGGTAATCACAATGAAAACTCTGGTAAATGCAACCAAATTTTTGTGGAACGAACAAAAACTCTTCAACAAAATTATTTTTGTCTAACTTTTTTTTCGTCAGTACAGATTTACTCTTTTAGCTTCATATGAATTATGAAAAGAGAAAAAAATATTATTTAAACGTGAAAATGACATCAGCAGAGTCTGACGTAGAAGAGACAAATCTTTATATAGAAATAAAAACATTTAGGACCAGCAGAATTCTCGTTAAAAGCATGTACCTGAATTTTCGATTTATAGGAAATTTATATTTTAAAATAATTCTATATTCCAAAACATTATTTTGTAAAATTATATATTTACCAAAAAACCTTAAAATGGGTCCGGTGAATATAAACCTACATACGAACCTGTACAGAAATCGTTTAATTTTCTTTTGAAAACTAATTTAAAGAAAAAGGTAAATAGTTGAATTCAACTAAAAAGACTAATTTTTAACAAAACAGTTGAATCCTTAACCAAAATTATGAAATTTTAACAGAAAAGAATTGGTTTCTACGCAAGTAAATGAATTTGCAACAAAATGGATGGTTTTTTAAACCTAATTGTTGACTTTTTAACCGAGAAGTTGATTTTGACTGAGAAGATTAATTTTCTACGAAAAAAAATGAATTTTTAAAATAATAATTGAATATTTCAAATAAATAGTTTAAATTTCTACAAAATTGTTTATGTTTGAAGCCTAAAATAACAATTTTTTACAAAACAGACAAATTTTCTACCCGAAAATATAAATTTTCATTAAAAAAGTTTACTTGCAACCAATTAGTTGACCTAATACTTTATTTTTAAACGCAGAACTAAATTTACCAACAAAGAAAATTATACTTAGCACAAGATCTAACAACTAATATTTCAACAAAGATTTTAATTTGTATTCAAAAATTATCAAATTTGACTACAAAAACAACAAATTATTCAACAAATATTTGAATCCCTTACTAGACAAAAAATAATTTTTAACTAAGCAGTTGTATTTTTAACAACAAAATATGATTTTTCAACCATGAAAATGATTTTTATACCAAAAAAGACGACTTTTAAATTAAATATATAAATTTTTAACCATGTAAGATCAATTTTCAATTAAAATTTGCTTTCTTAACCAGGAAGATTAATTTTCTACAGAAAAAGATCAATGATCAGCAAAATGCATAAGTAATCAACAAAATACATTAACTTTTAACCAAGTTCTTGAATTTTCAACCAAATCGTTAAGGTTTAAATTAAGAAATTTCCAACAAATTAGTTAAATTTACAAGCAAAGGAATGAATCTTTAAAAAAGAAATACAAATTTTGAATAAAGTAGTTCAAATTTTTAGCAAACAGTTGAATTTTTGACAAAAGATATGACATTTCAACAAAACAGTTTAACTTTCTACCAAAGCAGTTTCGTTTGCAACCATAAATATGAATTTTTAATAAAAAATTTAATGTTTAACCAAATATTATAATCTTCTACCAAAGTTGTTGAATTTTCAGGCAAAAATATAAATTTTCAAAAAAATATATTAATTTTTAACCATAAAAGATTTAGTTTTAACAAAAAATGAAATAGTTACATTTTTAGTGACGAAAATAATTCTTAACCCAGAAAAAAAATATATTGAGCAAAATAGTTAAAATTTTAACATTAGAGATGATTTTTTACTGAAATAATGAAACTTGAAACAAAAATATTTTTCACAAAAAGAGTGGAATTTTCAACCAAAAAGTGAAATTAAAAACATTATTTTTGAATAAAAAAAAAAAAAATTTGAAAGAATAGTTGAATTTTCAACCAAAGAGATGAATCTTAAAACAAAAAAATGAATTTCAAACAAAGTGGTTCAACTTTCTATCAAGTAGTGTAATTTTTGACTAGAAAAGAAAAGTTTAAAAAAAAAATGGTTTAGTTTTTTACTAAATAGTTTATTTTTACCAAATTGTTAAAATGTTAAGCCTTAAGGGTCCCTATCATGTCACATGCGGCAAGTCTCTCTGCGGCAAGTCACACCTGCATCATGTCATACCTGCGTCATTTCTCACCTGCTGCATCTCTCACCAGTGAAAAGGAATTCGACTACTAATATTTCTGTAGCTAGTCACAGGGGTGCCTTCCCGCCCCCCCCCCCCGATCGTTGGAAAAGGGTAGGGAGTTTGACCACGGGAGAAGCTGATAGATAGAGATGCCGCA
>JAUELO010038777.1:0-10429 GCA_032357855.1 Amphibolips quercusostensackenii | reverse complement strand
GCTGCCTCTCCACACCATTCCCACGCGTTGCCTTCCCCCCACCTCTACGGCGCGTAGCCTTCCCCCACTCCTCCAGCGCTCTGCCTTCTCCCATCCTGTCCGTCGTTCTGCCTTCACCCCACCACCCAATACCAGGAACACGGTACCACACCGCACCACTCTTACTATCTTTACCTGAAAACGTTGGCCTGCGGGTAGAAACCGACCATACCCAATGGGAGTGCGCTCGCCCATGCAGGCAAAGACTTTAGATGTCAAATTGTCAATTAGAATAATTTTTTTTTATTTATCAAGATCAATACGAATGGGTTATTGTGACAAGTCACCCTCGAGAAAATTAAGAATTTCCCTCCTTATTTTGGCGCGCTACGTTCGGGGGAGGGGGGGGTTTCAGCGAGAGGGAAAAATAGATGAATGTGGAAATTGAATTGAATTAATCAATTGTTTTTATTCGCTTTGCTTTTTTGTTGCATTTTTGTAGTGATTAGTAAATCTATTTACTTTAGTGAACAATTTTTTTTTGGTAATGGTAATTTTATTAATTTATTTATTAGAGGGTGGCTGAAAAAGTTCATTTTCGAAATTTCATGGCTTTTTTATAAATTTAAAAGTACAAATCGTTCCATTTTCAACCAAAAATATGAAGTAATAACTAAAAATAAAATAGTTCAATTTTCGTCTAAAAAATAGATTTTTAACCAAAAATAGAAAAGGTAAAACTTAGGTAAAAAAGTCAACTTTCAAAAAAAAAAGTAATTGATAAATAAATGATAAATCTTTAACTAGGATGGTTGAATTTTGAACCAAAAAGCTAAATTTTCAACTAAAATAATGAATATTTAACTCGCATTATTTAATTTTTAATTAAAGATATGAAATTTTCACCAAAAATTTAATAGTTAAATTTTCAGTTAAAAAATTATTTTTCATCAAAACAACCAATTTTTCAAAAAAATAGTTGAATCTTCAACTAAAAAGATGAATTTTTAATTTAAATGAAAAATCTTCAACTAGAATCGTTAAATTTTTAACTAAAAAATGAAGTTCTAATCGAAAATTGAATAGTTAAATTTTTAACAAAGAAGTTTAATTTTCAACTAAAAAAGATATATTTTCTACCAAAAGTAGAAATATTAAAACTTTAGTAGAAAAAAATAACTTTCTACAAAAAAAAACAATTTTCCACAAAAGAATTCAATTTTCAATAAAAGTGATGAATTTTTAACAAAAATAGATAAAGTTCCAACTATCAATATAATAGTTAAAACTGCAGTAAAAAATTAATATTTAACCAAAAAAAAACTATTTTTGGAAAAAAAAGTTTAATTTTAAACCAAAGTGATGGATTTTAATTTAAATGATAAATCTTCGACTGGAATGGTTGAATTTTTAACTTAAAAAAATGATTGAATTATTAAATTTTCAAACATTAAGTTAAATTTTCAACTAAAAAAATAGAGTTTCAACTAAAAAAGATAAAGCTTCAGCTAAAACTATGAAAAGATTAAAATTCAGTAAAAAATTAATTCTTAACCAAAAAAGAAGAATTTTTAACCAAATATTTAAATTTTCAACTAAAGTTATAAATTTTCAATTAACATTGTAAATCTTTAACTAGATGAATTGAATTTTGCCAAAAAGATAAATCGTCAACTAAAATAATAAATTTTCAACTGCAATAGTTGAATTTTCAAATAAAGAAGATGTAATATAAATCAAAAATTAAATAGTTAAATTTTCAACCAAAATGTTAAATTTTCTACTAAAAAAGATAGATTTTTTAAAAAATTAAAAATTTAACAATTAAGAAAAAGATCATGTGAAAAAAGTAATTTTCCTTAAAATAGTTTAATTTTCAACAAAAGTGATGAATTTTCAACAAATTTTAGCTATAAATGGAATAGCTTAAACTTCAGTGAAAAAAAAAATTCAACAAAAAAAATGGAATTTTAACAAAAAGTTTAATTTTCAATCAAAGTGACGAATTTTCGATTCAAATAATAAATTTCCAACTGGAATGGGTAAATTTTGAACCAGAAAGATAAATCTCCAACTAAAATTATAAATTTTCAACTGGCGTCGTTGAATTTGCAATTAGAAAGGGTAGATTTATAACAAAAAATATAAAAGTTAAAACTTCAGTAAAAAAATAATAATTTTCAAAAAAAAAACTTACTTTCCAGAAAATATTTTAATTTTTAATGAAAGTGATGAATTCTCAACTAAAATAAATAAAGTTTTAACAATAAACAGAAAAGTTAAAAATTCAGTACAGAAAATTAATTTTTAACAAACAAAAAAACTATCTTTCAACAAAATAGTTTAATTTTGAACTAAAGTAATGGATTTTAAATTGAAATGATAAATCCTTATTTGGAATAGTTGAATTTTTAACTAAGGAAGATGAAATTCTAATCAGAAATTAAATAGTTAAATTTTTAATTAAAAAAAGATAGAGTTTTAACTAAAAAAAATAGAGTTTAAATTTAAAAAGATAGAGTTTCAACTTAAAAAGATAGATTTTTAACTAAAAGAGATAGAGTTTTAACTCAAAAAAGATAGAGTTTTAGCTTGAATAAATAGAGTTTTAACTTATAAAGATAGAATTTCAACTAAAATAGATAGAGCTTTAACTTTGAAAAATAGAGTTTTAACTAAGAAAGATCGAGTTTTAACTTTAAAAAAAAAATTTTGACTAAAAAGGATAGATTTTTACCTAAAAATATCAAAAATAACACTTTAGTACAAAAATTAACATTCAAGAACAAAAACATTAAATTTCAATAAAAAAGTTTAGATTTCAACCGTAATTATGAATTTTTAATTAAAATAATAAAGCTTCAAGTAAAGTTGTTAAATCTTTAATTAAAATAGATGAAGCTTCAACCATAAATAGAAAAGTTAAAACTTCAGCAGAAAAAATTAATTTTTAGCAAAAAAAAAGGACTTTTTAACCAAAGTGGTGAATTTTCAATCAAAATTATAAATTTTTAACTAAAATGATTGAATTATCAACGAAAAAAATAAATCTGAAAAGAAAACTATGAATCTTCAACTAGAATCATTGAAATTGCAACTAAGAAAGATGAAATTTTGATCAAAAATTAAATAGTTAAAATTTCATCAAAAAAATAAATTTTTAATTGAAACAAGATAGTTTTAATTTAAAAAAAAATAGAATTTAAACTAAAATAGATAGAGTTTTAACTAATAAAGGTAAAGTTTTAACTAAGAAGAATAGAATATAAACTAAAACGGGTAGATTTTTAGCCAAAAATATCAAAGAAAAAATTTTATCAAAAAAAATTAATTTTTAATAACAAAAACGACTTTTCAAAGAAAAATTAAAAATTTTAACCAAAGTGATTAATTTTTAATTAAACTAATAAATATTCAACTGTAATTGTTGTATTCTAAACCAAAATGATTAATCTTTAACTAAAATGCTAATTTTTTTATTAGAATTGTTGAATTTTTAACTAGAAAAAGATACAATATTAGGAAAAAATTGTATAGTTAAACTTTTAACCAAAATGTTAATTTTTAACTAAAAAAGATATTTTTGTAACAAAAAAAAAGATACGACTTTAATTGAAAAAATAATTTGAAAAAACTAATTTTCGCCAAAATAGTTTAATTTTCAATAAAAGTGATAAATTTTTAACTGAAGTAGAGAAGATTTCAGCTATAAATAGAATAGCTAAAACTATAGTACAAAAATTAATTTTTAACAAACAAAAAAACTATTTTTCAACAAAATAGTTTAATTTTCAACTAAAGTAATGGATTTTAAATTAAAATGATAAATCCTTAACTGGAATAGTTGAATTTTTAACTAAGGAAGATGACATTCTAATCAGAAATTAAATAGTTAAATTTTCAATTGAAAAAAGATAGAGTTTTAACTAAAAAAGAGAGTTTAAATTGAAAAAGATAGAGTTTCAACTTAAAAAGATAGAGCTTTAACTAAAATAGATAGATTTTTAACTAAAAGAGATAGAGTTTTAACTAAAAAAAGATAGAGTTTTAGCTTAAATAAATAGAATTTTTAACTTATAAAGATAGAATTTCAACTAAAATAGATAGAGTTTTAACTACAAAATATAGAGTTTTAACTAAGAAAGGTAGAGTTTTAACTAAAAAGGATAGAATTTCAACTAAAAAGGATAGATAGATTTTCACCCAAAAATATCAAAGATAAAACTTTAGTAAAAAATTAACATTTAAGAACAAAAAATTAAATTTCAATAAAACAGTTTAGATTTCAACCGTAATTATGAATTTTCAATTAAAATAATGAAGCTTCAAGTAAAGTTGTTAAATCTTTAATTAAAATAAATGAAGTTTTAACCATAAATAGAACAGTTAAAACTTCAGCAGAAAAAATTAATTTTCAGCAAAAAACAAAGACTTCAACCAAAGTGGTGAATTTTCAATCAAAATTATAAATCTTCAACTGGAATGATTAAATTCTTAACGAAAAAGATAAATCTTTAAATAAAATTATAAATTTTCAACTAGAATCATTGAAATCGCAACTAAGAAAGATGAAATTTTAATCAAAAATTAAATAGTTGAAATTTCAACCAAAAAATTAAATTTTCAATTGAAAAAAGATACAGTTTTAATTTAAAAAAAAAAAAAATTTTACTAAAATAGATAGAGTTTTAACTAAAAAGATAGAGTTTTAACTAATAAAGGTAGAGTTTCAACTAAGAAAAATAGAATATAAACTGAAAAGGATAGATTTTCAGCCAAAAATATCAAAGATAAAAATTTATCAGAAAAAATTAATTTTTAATAACAAAATCGACTTTTTAACCAAAAATTAAAATTTTGAACCAAAATGATGAATTTTCAATTAAAAAAAGAATCGCTGAATTTTCAACTAGAAAAAGATACAATATAAGGAAAAAATTGAATTGTTAAATTTTTAACCAAAATGTTAAATTTTTAACTAAAAAGGATAGTTTTTTAACAAAAAAATTAGAGATAAAACTTTAATTAAAAAAAAATTTTTTTGAAACTAATTTTCTACAAAATAGTTTAATTTTCAATAAAAGTGATTAATTTTCAACTGAAATAGAGAAGATTTTAACTATAAATAGAATAACTAAAACTTCAGTGAAAAAATAAATTTTTAACAAAAAAAAAATATTTTTTAACCAAAGTGGTGAATTTTCAACTGGAATGATAAATCTTCAACTGAAATGGTTGAATTTTCAACTAAAAATGAAATTTTAAGCAAAGATTGGATAATCAAATTTCTAATCAAAAACTTAAATTTTTGACTAAAAAAGATAATGTTTCAACTATAAGAAAAAGTTTTTCCGAAAAAAATATAAAAGGTAGAACTTTAGAAGAAAAATTAACTTTGAACCAAAAAAATGAAATTTTAACATACTGGATTATTTTCAACTAAAATTATAGATTTTTAATTTAAAAAATGAATTCTGAACCAAAAAGATAAATCTTTGAGTAAAATTTTCAACTATAAAATTTTGAACTATAAAAGTATATATTATATACATATATATATATATATATATATATATATGTATGTGTAAAGTATATATATTAATAAAAAACTGAATAGTTAAATTTTCAGTTAAAATTTTTAATTCTTAACTAAAAAAGTTAGATTTTTCACTAAAAAAGGAGAAGTTAAAACTTTAGTAAAAAAAATCGTTTACAAAAAAAAATTAATATTCAATCAAAGTGATGACTTTGCAACTAAAATAGATAAAGTTTCAGCTATAAACAGAATAGTTAAAACTTAAATAAAAAATAAATTTTTAACAAAAAAAATATTTTTCAACAAAATAGTTTAATTTTCAACTAAAGTGATAGATTTTCAATTGAAATAATACATCTTTAACTAAAATGATTAAATTTTCAACTAAAAATGATAGAGTTTTAACTAAAAAATAGAGTTTTAACTTAAAAAAAGATCGAGTTTTAACTAAAAAAGATAGAGTTTCAACTAAAAAAGTTAGATTTTTAGCCAAAAAATATAAAAGATAAAACTTCAGTAAAAAAATTTACTTTGAAAAAACAAACAAAAAACTAAATTTTACCAAAATAGAATAATTTTCAACAAAAATTATGATTTTTTAATTAAAATAATGAATCTTTAAGTGAATTAGTTAATTCATGAACTAAAATATATAAAATTATAACTATAAATAGCAAAGTTAAAACTTCATCTGAAAAAATTAATTTTTAACCAAAAAAATATGAAATTTTAACGAAATATTTAATAGTTAAATTTCCAGTTAAAAAATTATTTTTCTAAAAAGAAAATAAATTTAAAAAAAAAAGTTCAATTTTCAACCACAAAGATGAATTTTAAATTAAAATGATAAATCATTAACTGGAATGGTTAAAATTAAAAGAAAAATTAAATGAAATAATAAATTTCTGATTGAAATCGGTGAATTTTCAACTAAAAAAGATAGATTTTTAATAAAAAATAAAAAAGTTAAAACTTCAGTAACGAAAATAGATTTCAAACAAAAAATAATAATTTTCCACAAAAGAGTTTAATTTTCAATAAAAGTGATGAATTTTTAACTAAAATAGATAAAGTTTCAACTATAAATTGAATAGGTAAAACTTCAGTTAAAAAATCAATTTAAAAAAAGAGCTTTTTTTTAACAAAATAGTTTAATTTTCAACCAAGGTAATGAATTTTTAATCAAAATGGAGATGAAAAATCTTCAACTAAAATGATAAATGTTAAACTGGGATGGTTGAATTTTTAACCAAATTTTTAATCAAAAATTACATAGTTAAATTTTCAAACAAAAAATTAAATTTTCAACTCAACAAGATAGATTTTCAACTAAAGAAGATAGAGTTTCAACTAAAAAAGTTAGAGTTTTAACTCAACAAAGATAGAGTTTTAACTAAAAAAGATAGTTTCAAATAAAAAAGATAGATTTTTAATCAAAAATATGAAAGATAAAACTTCAGTAAAAAATTAACTTTCAACAAAAAAACGAAATTTTAACAAAATAGTTTAATTTTCAATCGCAATTATGGATTTCCAATTAAAATAATGAATCTTTTAGTGAATTAGTTAATTCTTTAACTAAAATATATAAAAATTTTTACCATAAATAGCAAAGTTAAAACTTCAGTAGAAAAAATTAATTTTCAACTAAAAAATATGAATTTTAATAGTTAAATTTTCAGTTGAAGAATTATTTTTTCAGAAAAAAAAATAAATTTTTACCAAAACAATTCAATTTTTGAAGAAATAGATAAATTTCAAATTAAAATGATTAATTTATAACTCGAAAATATTAATTTGCTACTAAAAAGATTAATTTTCAACAAAATGGTTTAATTTTAAAACAAAGAGATGAATTTTAAAAAAAGATTAATCTTAAAAAATATAATTTTTCAAAAAAAAAGGTCATTTTAAAGAAAATAGTTTAATTTTCAACCAAAGACATGAATTTTCAACAAAAGTTATTAATCTTTAACCAAAAAAACCTTATTTTTTATAAATTATTTTCACTTTTAACCAAGAAGTTATATTTTTAAATAAAAAAAAAAGAATTTTTAACAAATAAAGATTTGCCAGTGAAGAAAAACAAAGTTCATCCAAATTGTTAAACTTTCAAGGCAAAGAAATAATTTTCTGCAAAACAGTTGATTTTTCAACAAAAAAAGTTCATTTTCAACCAAACATTTTTTTTTTAACCAAAAAAGAGGAAATCGCAACCAAGCATATTAGTTTTTAAATTTAAAAAATCAGTTTTCAACCAAAAATGGAATAGTTAAATTTTCATTAAAAAAAAAAATTAATTTTCAACCAAAAAGAATGAATTGTCAATAAATTTATTTTTAAACAAAAAAATATTTTGCAACTTAAATTATCAATCTCTAACTGGAATAGTTAAATTTTTTAGTTAAAAAAATTTATTTTTAACAAATAAAAAAAAACGAATTTTCAACCAAAGAGATGAATATTTAACTAAAATTATGAATCTTTAACAAAAAAAATTTTTTTTTAAAAAAAGAGGTTCAGACCAAAAAGGGTTTTGATTTTTAACAGACTGAAATTTAAAGATTTTAAATTTATTTTAACCAAAGAAAACGTTTTTTTCTGCATAAAAGATAAATTTTCAATAAAAAAAGACAAATTTTCAAGAAAACAGTTACATTTTTACCAAAAAGGATGACTTTATAACAAAATAGTTCAATTTTCAACAAATTATTTAAATTTTAAATTTCTATCCAGATTGTTAAATTTTTAACCAGATGGTCGACTTAATAAAATGTAGTTGAACTTTAAGCAAAAAGATACTTTTTCCACCTTCTGCTTCTCCCTTTTCCCTTTTTCCCTCACCCCTTCTGCTTTTCCCTTTTCCATTTCTTCTTTCCACCTTTTCTCCGTTTTTTTTTTCTTTTCCCTTTTCCCGTTTCCCATTTAACCTTTTGCCGTTTCCTATTTCACCTTCTCAATTTCCCCTTTTCCTTTTCCTTTTCCCTTTTCCCTTCCCCGTTTCCCTTTTCCATTTCCTTTCCCTTTCCCCTGACCTCTTTTACTCTTTCCCCTTTCCCCTTTTTCCCTTTCCCCTTTTTCCCTTTCCCCTTTCCCCTTTTGCTTTTCTCCCCTTTTCTCCCCTTTTCTCCTTTCCCCTTTTCGTTTTTCACACACTGTTTTTTTTGTTTTACACATTTTTTTAATTGTAAAACAATTATTTACCTAAAACATTGGATTCTTTGACCTAAAACATATTCATGTTAGAAGATGAATTTCAAAATCAAAAAGACGAATTTTTAACTAAGTAGTTTTTTACCCATATTTTTTACCAATTTTTACTGAATATTTAAATTTTTAACTAAAAAAGATGAAATTTCAACCAAAAATGAAAAAGATCAATTTTCAGTAAAAAAATCACATTTTTAATAAAAAAGGAATTTTCAACCAAATAGTCAAATTTTAAACCTAAAAGATAAAATTTCAACTAAAAATGAAAAAGATCAATTTTCAGTAAAAAAAAATCACATTTTTAATAAAAAAGGACTTTCTAACTAAATAGTAAAATTTTAAACCTGAAAGATGAAATTTCAACCAGAAATGAAAAAGAATTATTTTCAGTAAAAATAACATTTTTAATAAAAAAAAAGGAATTTTTAACTATTTAGTCAAATTTTAAACCTAGTAGATGAATTTTCAACCAATAATGATTTTTCTGGCTAAATAGAAAAAAATTTTATCTAGATTATTGATTTGTCAAGCCAAAAGACAAATCGGCAACTCGAAAATATAAATTTTTAACAAGAAAGTTAATTTTGCACCAAACTGTTGCTTTTTTAACACAGAAAGAAAAAATTTTAAACCAAGATTAGTTTTTACCAAAATATATGAATTTTCAACTAATAAAAATCAATTTTCAACTAATGAGATAAGCTTTCAAACAAAAATTTTTTTTTTTAACAAAGTAGGTCAACTTTTAATGAAAAAGATCAATTTTCAACCAATGAAATGAACTTTAAAAAAAAATTAACAAAGGAGGCCAACTTTTAATTAAAAAGATCAATTTCAAATATTTATATTATATTTATTAATATAATATTAATTTATATATATTATATTGAAAATATCAATTTTCAACCAAATAGTTAAACGTTCCATCAAACAATGAAATTTTTAACATAATTAAATTCTTTTTAATTATTTTTTAATCTAATAGTTGAAATCTTCACTTTCAATTATCGACAAAGGAGTAGCAGATAATATTTTAAACAAAAAACTAAATTTCTACAAAAAAGAGATGAAGAATAAAACTCAAAAGATCAATTTTTAACCAAGAAGAATATTTTTTTACCCCAAAAAGACAAAATTTTTAACCAACAAAATTATCGTCAACAAAAAAGTTAATTTTCAATCAAATATTTAAATTTTAAAACAAGCAATAAGATTGTCAACCAAAAAGATTAATTTTTCACCAAGAGGACAAATTTTTAACCAAGGAGATAAATTTCTACCAAATAGGACGAATTTCAAAAAAAAAATAAATTTAAAATAAAATTCCTTATTACCAAATATTTGAATTTCAGAACAAATATTTAAATTTTCAAGCCCAAAAAATAAATTTTTAACCAAGAAGATTATTTTCATACCAAAAACGATGAATTTTTCACCAAAAAATTAATTTAAAAAAAAAAAGTTAATTTTCAAACAAATATTTGAATTTAGGAAGAAATAGTTGAATTTTTAACCAGAAGAATGAATTTTCAACTAAGAATTAATTTCCATTCAAATATTTTAGTTTCAAATCAAACAATGGAATTTTCAACCAAAAAGATCAATTTTTCAACAAGAAGACGAATTTTGAAATAAGATTAATTTTCTACCAAATAGGACGAATTTTCAAAAAAATAAGAAATAAACAAAAGAGTTAATTTCCAT
>JAUELO010038745.1:0-10431 GCA_032357855.1 Amphibolips quercusostensackenii | reverse complement strand
TAGTTTAATTGATAAAAACTATACACACCCTCAAATTTACTCCTCTCAATACTGAGTAGGCGGCGATTACCCTGAAATGGAAATGGTTTGATGGTACAGTTATATTTTATTCCAGAATTTATTTTATTTGGTTAGAACTTCAACTGCTTAGCAGAAAGTAAAACTTCTTTGCTGAAAATTAATCTTTTTGGTTAATGATCATCATTTTAGTTAGAAATCCTGTTCTTAAATTAAAATATTTCGTTTAATTTTTGTTGTTGTTGTGAAAATTATTTTTTTGAGTAATAATTTAATTATTTCATGTTTGGTTGGAAATTTATCTTCAGTTTAAACTCCAATTATTTGTTTGAATATTACACTTTTTTGTAAAAAATTAATATTCTTGGTAAAAAATTCATTTCTTTGGTTGAAAATTTACCTAGTAGGTTGAAAATTCCTTCAAAATTAAAAAAAATTTGTTTAATAATTTTAAATATTTTATCAAAAGGTAATCTTCTTTGGTGAACAATCAAATATGAAATCTAATACAAATTTAGTAATTTGTATGTAAAGAACATATAACACGGAACGCAAAGCGCGCTTAAAATTCTTTGCTTACATTATGCGGTGCACAGAACCGAGTGTAGAGTGCGAGGCTTAAATGATTTTTAAATCAAATATCAAGCGCGAAGCGTGACAGTCTTGATTAAAATTTGTTCCTTAAGGTTAGTAGAATCTTATGTAAATTAATTCTCCGCTTGATTCAAAACTAAAGTAATGAAACCAAAAGCAGGTGACAGTTAGTAAGCTCACAGAACGAGCATGAGCCAACGAAGCGCGCAACAGCGAGTGTTATATGTAATTAAATCAAAGGTTATCATAATCATGCAAAAAATTTGCCTTGCCCAAAAATATGAAATAACATATTGTTATTGTATAGTTCATCAGAGTGAATAAACTTTCTTTTTAGTTTGAAATAAAAACAAATATAAGAATTACTTTAATTGTAGAGGCTTTGACAATTTAATAATATTTGCAAGTAAACTTCTTTTTTCTATTTGACACGAGCACAAAGTGCAAAAACTAGAAAAAACCGAGCGCGAAGCGCGAAATACGACTGCCACGCGCCTTAGGCGCGCTTAAACTTTCGAGTGAAGCGAGCCGCGCTGAACGCGCGCGATGCGAATGTGCCCGCGAAGCAGGCAGCTATTTTTAAAAGTATATATATTTAAAGGATTTTTTTAGGCATCTTGTGACTTGCTATACATGTTACATTGCGACTTTTGCAGCTCTTTTAATACTGATTGTTTCTTGTATATAAAATACTGCATTTAACTAATAGCTTGACGGTTACATAAATTGTTTTAGCAGTTTATTATAGTAAAACCTGATTGGCCATGAAGTCTTATTCGCAAACCCAGCAGAACGGGAAGCCAAGTCGGGTTAGTATTATACCCGTTGTTCCTATTAATGTTATTAGAGTGTTTTAAGATTTAAATTGCTGCTCTATGTTTTCTTAGAAAAATATTGTATGTTTTTGCGATGATGGTGGTTTCTTGAAATAAAATTTCATGACTTGTTTCGATATGATGTTCAGCTAGTGCTGAATGCCTAAAATTTTTTAGCATGACTTTAGTCTCATGTTCCTTTACAAGCTGTCTCACCGCTCTCCTGGTTTCTCCAATGTAGACTTTGCCACAAGAGCAAGAGATTTTATGTACTTCATGATCACTAAGAGGAGGCATTTTATCTTTAGGGTTGTTTCAATGTTGTTCTATTTTTGCAGAGGGTTTGAAGATGGTTTGAATATTGTGTTTATTGATAATTCTTTCTATTTGTTCTGTGATACCTAGGGTGTAGGCAAGAATGGTGGTCGTTTTTCTTTTTCTTCCTTAAGTAGATTGTGTTGAGTTGTTATTTAGAGTGTATTTTCTTATTGCATTAATAATTTGTTTGTTTGTGTAATCGTTCTGTAACATGATTTGTTTGTTGTTTTGTAATTCCTTTTGTAAGTTGTCTTCATCTCTTGAGCAGACAGATCTGTAAACAAGAAAGTTGATGACCGATTGCTTTTGAAGTGGGTGGTGGTAGAAGAAGGCATGTAGGTTTTCTGTAAAATCTTTGTTTTAATGTGTTATCAGATCTTTTTTAAACTAGTACGTCCAAGAAAGGCAATTTTCTGTTTCTATGGTAAATTGGACATTGGGGTGTAATTGATTAAAGATATCAAAAAAGTTGTACAGTTCGCCTAGTCCATGTATCCAGATGACAAAAGTGCCGTCAACGTAACAAAAGCAAAATTCCGGTTTAAGCTTGGATTGGTTAAAGATTTTAGTTTCTCGATTTTCCATGAAGATGTTGGCTGTTATAGAGGAGATTTGAGATTCTATTGCTGCTCCTGAGGTTTGTTCATAGAAATGGTTATTGAAGGAGAAGTAAGTATTTTTGAGACAGTTTTTTAATTATGGTATGAGATCGGAGGAAAAGTTTGCAAAGGATTTAATAATGTCGATTGTATCAGAGGTTGGTACTTTTGTACAGAGAGATACCATGTCGAAACTAACTAGGATGTCTTTGAGTTAAATGTGAATCTGTTGTATTTTGTTAATGAAGTCGAAAGAGTTTTGTACGTGTGTGATAGAGTTTCCTGTGAACAGCTCTTGTGGCAAAGTCTACATTGGAGAAACCGGGAGAGCGGTGAGCCAGCGTGTAAAAGAACATGACAGTAAAGGCAGGCTAAAACATTTTACGCAATTAGCACTAGCTGAACATCATATCAAAACAAGAAATAGCATTTTATTTGACAGAACCACTATCATCGCAAAATCATTCAATATTTTTCCCAGAAAACATAAAGAAGCAATTAAAATCTTAAAACGCCCTAATAACATTAATAGGGACAACAAATATAATACCAATCCGATTTAGCTTTCCGTTTTTCCGCGTTTTTGAAAAAAGACTTGATTGGCTGATCAGGTTCAATCAGCCTCTATGAGTAGGGCGCTCTGGCCAATCACAGGTATTGAAGAGTGCATGAATATAAGAACAACATAATCTGAAACTTCAGTTTCAGGTTATTCCAAATAAAAATGTTTCTTATTTGCAGTTTTTTCTATTATTTTGCGAAGTTTTTAGCTTTTCTTCGACTTTTCAATCAAAAACAAATTAGAAATATTATTATTATTTTAACCAAAAAGTCTCTTGGTAACTATTTGAAAAACAATTTGCATTTGATATGATCCATATATACAATTTAAAGAATATTTTATATATTTGTTTTATTAAAAAAACATTTTCACAAAAAAGTATAAGATTGTTTAAAAAATAATTCTTTTTAATGCTTATTTATTATTTGCTCGAAACTAAAAATCCAAAGAAAATGAAAATTTTTCTGAAAAAAGCCACAACTTTCTAGCAATTATTTAAGAATAGATAGTTATAATTAAAATAAATTTTTAATATAAATGATTATGTTTGCTGAATACTCCGAAAAAAACAGCAACATTGTAACATTATCTCAAAATATTCTTTTCAAAATAAGAATAGATTGTTTAAACAGTTATGTTTGTTAACTTAAAATAATTATTACCTCACTCTGAGTTGAAAGCTTACAAAATACCTGGAATTTTAGAAAAACTGCTACTATCTAGCATTACGATAGGAGTAGATAATTATAAATGATAATAATTTGTTTTGCTAATTATTTTGGTCAAATTTTGATAACTTGTACCTAACCCTAAGTGAAAAAAGGCAAAAAGCGAAACATTTTAGTAAAAAGTACAACTTCGTATTGTATTATTCTAAAAGAATATTATTCTGAATAATAATAAATTTCTTGAACAATTATTTCTGTTAAATACAAATAACTGATCTATTGGTAAATGTTTAAAAGGTAATTATTGATTTGCATTTTCAAGCTAATTTCAAAAGGAAACGTTGAGTTTCAACTTAGTTTACCTAATATTGACGTTTTTAAATTATATTTACAAAAACAACTGTTTTTTTAAGGGCTCATACCTAATGAACTAAAATGAATCACTATTAAATATTAAAGAATTATAACTAGGCTGTAAACTCTTCTAAATATACGAATACGTGTACAGTTGGCAGGGTACCATATGTATACGTGGATTTGCAAGTTAGAAATCTGAACGCTTTAATTGAGATGTGCAGGATTGGAAATATCTCATCAGTGCACGTCAACTTTCAGAATGCGCATTTAAGAGTGTTTTATGTGCTAAGCTCGAAATTTAGACGACCACAGATGTGTCGATGAGGACAAGGATGTGCACAGTTTTTAATTTGCGTAAAGCTTAAAAATTGTACTTGAAATCGTAGATGTATTGTATTTTTATATTCACCAATAGAATTGAGGATGATTGCCAGGGACAAGACCAGAGTACCGACAATTCTCATATTCTTCAATTATAGGAACAACTGATCAATTTATGATTTGAGAATTAGATTAACAATGTAACTGTTCAGCATTCTAAAGCTTCAGCTTGTACAATCTATTCTATATTCGTTATCTCT
The DNA here is from genome assembly GCA_032357855.1 of Amphibolips quercusostensackenii. NCBI lineage: Eukaryota > Metazoa > Arthropoda > Insecta > Hymenoptera > Cynipidae > Amphibolips > Amphibolips quercusostensackenii. Next base: position 5,919 of record JAUELO010038745.1, on the reverse strand, counting down.
TAGATTAAAGGCGACAACTTTTCTCTTCTGAGATATTTACAATTGATAGGAGTCAGTATAAAAAAAAAAATATTTAAATACACATTTCCTAAAAACTGGTGTCACGATTTATGTAGTCGTTTTATTTGTTTTTGAGGAAACGAAAATAAATAGAGACAAGTATAGGCAGCAAAAAAACAAAAATGTATGCTTTTTTGCCGGCTCTCAAATTAAATAACAAAATAATTATCATTTTTAATCAACCTCGGCAGACCTTTTCGAAACTTAACCAGCCATTTAACCATTTTCAGAGTATAAAAGTGAAATTTACCCGATTTCATAGATTTGCAAATAAAATCTTTGCATTCATAAAGCATTCTGATAGGAAATTCTTAGAAAAATTATGTTAGTTTAGTGAAGGATGGGCTACTAAATTATCATGGATTTAACATTGTACTTTTAGTTTTTACTAAAAGAGAAAATTTGAAAGTAGTTTCACTGCCTTTGCATTTCAAATTTTCACTTCAACGTCTGTAATTGTGAAAAGTACGCGCAACTACCTAGGTCAACAATCTTGCAAATTGTTTTAGATTTAGGTTGCCAGCCAATACCATATAAAAAAATGTGGTTTAAAAGTTATTGAAGTATCAGACATTAAAACACCGAAAATTTCACACTTGTTGAAAAGATGTCCACGCAGCCATCGTACTTTACTTCAAAAACACATGAAGCACACTTTTTAATGCTCACAGATATTAAACAGTGTGCTGTGCTAAATAAGTGTATCATTGATAAACTTGATATCGCATTTCCATTTCAAAGTTTAAGCGAAAATATCTAGTTCTACACCTGCATCTATGAAAGTTTCGCGCATCAGATAAGCTTAAGTTTTCAGTGATTTTGGTGATTTTGTTGTTTTTATGTCGCCAAAAAACGACCGTCTTAGTTAACTAAAATGCCTTTATAATCACTTGCATTTTGTAATAATCAAAGTAAAATATGTAGGGAAATGTAGTAAAGGTGAGGACGGGTTTTATTTGTGTACCATAACTTTTTTTTATGAAAATGTTGCTTAGCTTTCATTACACTTTTTTAAAGGTTTATTAAATAGCTTACTTTTTATGCATTAAACGTACGTAATTATGATGCAGAAAACTGTACAGCCGATTTTTTGAAGATCTCCCAATCCTTCAAAAAAATTTGTAGTGCTAGTCAGGAAATCTCTCAAAACATGCACAATCAGTGCCAAATAAAATTTTTTAACGCCACAATAGATCGCCTCAGTAAACACTTATTTGTTTAATTATTTTTCCACATGAAAATGGAAATTCTTTGATGGCTTCAATTAAACAATCCAGGTCGGTGATCCCCAGTTCACATCTTCGCTTGTAACGAGACATGCTAAAATGTCGAGTAGAAGAGTGCATAGCAATGCTCAAAAGTAAAATTATTTTTAATATTTACACCAAAAAGTACATAAAAAAATATTTTTAGTAAGAAAATAACCATAGGTGTCAAAAAAAGTGTTCCAACCTATACAGCACATGTGTTGCAACCTATATATTTAACAACACTTGAACATTGTTGTGAAAAAAAATCATCTACAATATTTGCATAATCCTCTTCTGGCATCACAATTTATTGAATTCGTAACACATTGAACTTACTTTACTTGAAATTTACATAAAGAATATTTAGTTAACAGGGTTTAATAATGTCAACACGATAATTCTTCTATTCCTTGTAAACACTCTGTTGGGTGCAGCTACAATAAGCATGAAACATCACCTTGAGTTAATATGGAAAGAGAGTTACTATTAATACTTACACATAACAATGACAACAGGTGATACAACTTATGCAGTGTCTTAAACCTGCACAACGCATCCTTACAGAAATATATTTTCTATAAAAGTTACAGTTCAACAAAAGTATTTTTTACATCGCTTATGCGAAAAAAGCGACTTTCGCCGTCTGAAAATAGTAGACGAAATGAGCGATTTTTTAATCGTGGACGTAAGCGTTAATAATTAGCAGGATTTTTTCACTAGTGAAGAAATATAATAAGGAAAAGTACGTGGAACTGTGAGAGAAAGTGATGCTCTGTCGTGAATGTGTGATTTAATAAGCCGTCACAAAGGGCCGTCTACAACTCAGATGGGCGCTTTGCAGTAGAGTCAATATCGTCCACTCTTTTTTTTTTGAAAAAATCAGTCATTTTGTGTAGTTTTTGGATAAAACAGTTATGTGCTGCTCGTGGAGCATGGTCGATTGTGACCCAATTTCCCCACTTGTAGCACAGTATACTATTTTTCCCCAAAATGTTCCATTTCATGAAGAGGAACCTTTGTCTAAAAGAAGGTCATCGTGGCTCAGACAAGTTCGTGATATTCTTTTGGTATACCTTTCCACAGACACTTGTTGGTTTACAATTAACCCTTAGGTACAGCTTTTGAGTTTTAAAATCATTATTAGAGGAAGAGCACTCTTCTTAAAAAAATTCTGAAGAACAAGAATTTTTCTGCTTGACTTCCATATCAGATGACACCGTTTCTAAAAATCTTGTCAGCACATTCCCTATTCGATCTGATTTATCATCTAAAGCAACTAACCTCAAATTTTTTAAAGGCTTTCGTTAATCAGAGAATCTGTAGGAAAAAGCCGCTTCTTAACACGAAACCAGATGATTGGAGCATTTTTTTCAAGAACGTAATTTTTTGTTAATTAACAAGAAGCCTTTTTACCTAAAATAAAAAAAGGTTTTATATTCGCAGCAGAATTTAAAAATAGCACGCCTCGAGCAGCTAGGCCTTACAGCTTTCTTGATACAGAAGGAAGTTCTAATATCAGGGCCATATAAAAATGAAAATCCAACATGGCTAGTCTCGTCGTAGAAAAATACTTTCCACTCACATATTTTGCTTAAGTTTTAAAAGACCTTATAATTCCTACCATTGGTAAAGCGATGCTGATCGCATTAAGCAAGTAACAATTAGGAAGTTCGCTCACAAAATTCGCATTTGAAATATCATGGACCTCCCATGCTTGCCAATACTTAGGAAGATTTTAAATTGCTAAATGTTCAAGCTTCTGCAAGAAGATAATGTCTGTTTTTATTTGCTGGCTGTCATGGGCATAATTCTGTGAAGAACATGGTGGCTGAATCCATATATGCGAAATAATTGTAAAAAATTAGTGTATTTAATGTCAACAAATTTTAATTACTTATACAAATTGTTATAATTTTTTCTATAGCAGCTGCACTGGGCAAGCTATAAATGAGAGTAGCTTCCTATATCAGTAATGATCTAGTGTAAATCTGTCAGAAGACATAAGTAAAATTGTAAAATTGCTTGTAGAAACAATTTTTCTGCCATTTCCTTTAAATTTGACAGGCTTATGCATTACCAAGAAATACTTCAAAAACTATTTTGGTGGAAACATGGATGCTTACTAGTGAATCCTCTTTTCCAACATTTTGAGGATGTAACACTACAATGAACCAAACGTGGAAAAGATGGCAAGACCAAACTTTCCAGATTGATATTTTTTATCGGGAATTTGAAACCTTCCAAACTGTTTCCCTCATTTTATTAAAACATTAAAGAATTAGCTCTGATTTCTTGAGTATAACATTACGATGGGTCAAGAGTTTGTGAATATTGCAAGGATTTAACACTACAATAAAACAAACGTGGACAAAGATTTAAAGTCCTAAGTTTTTTTATCAATTATTCTTTGTCGTGATCTTGCAATACAATAAGAAAAGCGTAAGTGAACATTGCAAGAATATAACAATACAGTGGGCACAAGTGTAAATAAAGTTACAAGCTCCTAGTTCTAAATTTATACAATAATTATACAAATTATACAATAATTTGAAGAACAAAAACCACCCTCTCTACAAAGACGTTTCCGTGGCTAGCATATCTAGCGTTCTCCGAAAGGTCTTTTCTCAAAAGGAAGACACCACTATCATGAAAAAGGATTACCATTATATTCCGAGCAAGGAGAAATTGAAAATAAATTAAGTTTGAAATTCCTCTATTGCTATATCTTATTTCCATTCCTAATTTATTTAAACATCGTCACTAAAGTCTTTTCATTTTTTCAATTGCGGACATCAAGAAGAAGTTTCTAACTAATTTTAGCAATTGTATGCTAAAGAAATTAATGTTAAATTGTTAAATGAAATTAATATACAAAAACTTACTTGTTTACATTCGCAGATTCGATTATAACAAATTATAATTATTTATCTTGAACTATTTCCGAATCTTGATAATTCTAATTCTATTGTCTCAACTTTTCGTGTTTGCTTTGGTTTAATCCCTGTTTTCTATTATTGAAACAAAATCTAGAATTTAAAAAAAGTGTAAGTAATGCAAGTTTAGAGTTAATTATTGATAATAAGGTAAGTAGGTCTCATTCGAGGAGTGACAATATTGAAAATCAAAATTTAAGGTTTTATTTTTGAATCTTTAAAGTTAGAGAAGTTTCGAGTATGAATCATCAAAATCCTAAAATTTGGTAATTGAAAATCTTAAAACTTGCATATTTTTCAATCGTTAATGTTTAAAAATAAAAACTTTTTGATAACGAAGATTTACATTACATTTATGTTTCTAGTTGTTTAAAGATAATTAAAACGCAAGATGTTAAACCTAAAAAAAGTTAGGCTTGAAGTAGATTGCGAGTACCCCAGAGTACGAAAAGCGGCCGTCCCAAAGAAATTTTACGTCCCGATTATACCTCATTTAAGCAGACAGTGATAGCACTATGCTCCTGAAATGTGGGTTTCGCCCTCTCCGCCCCTCCCCCTACCATCACCCACACAAGTAAAAAAAATTATTATTGAAAGCAAAAAGTGTAATAATTGATTCATTTCTTTCTAATTTAATGTCCCTGCATATATTTGTATAAGTATGATAACATAAAATTCTTCACTTATCTAATTAGATATAAATATATACAGGGTGTCCTTCGAGCATTGTCGTGTTTCCAGAAGAATTAAAAAAATCAAAAATAAATGAAGTTATATCTTAAGTCTTCAAAAAAATTAAAAGATATTTAAGAAGAATTAAAAAGATTACGAATAAATTCTTAGGGAATCGAGAGAATTCTGCAGAATCCAAAAGAACCTAAAGGAATTCAAAACAAGTTAACGTGTATTCTAAATATTTCACGATGATTCAAAACCCTTTAATAAAATGCTAATGATTTAAAGTCAATTCAAAGATTTATACGTAACTGTGCAGAATTAAAAAAAGTGTGCATTCTAATCTAGTACCAGTTGATCCGTCGATCAAAGTTCCTAAATTTCGAAATAGTTGTAAAAATTTCGTGTTTAATTAAGATAATTATGCAGAATTCAAAAGGCTTGAAAAAATTTACAACAATGCAACATAAATTCTGACGATTTCACGAGAAGTCAAACAAGTTTTAAAAGGTTTTAACTGAATATAAAGACTTCTACAGAATTCTTCAAATATAAAAAGAAACGTGTAGATCCTTCCTCACGAGTAAGTTATTCCGCTGACCAAAGGTGATGACTTTGGAAATATTTGAAAAGATTTTCTCGCCTTCAGAAGAATTTAGAGGATTTAAAACATTTGATTGAATCCTACATGAATCAGGGTTAATAATTTAGACGGTCCTTGATTATTTACAATAATGTACGACGATTTATCTATGCTCACGGAAATAATGTGTGCTACGTTTAACGATTTTCGGTGAAACTAGCCTACATTTCCATTTTTTTCGTGCGATTTCGGATCTGCAATTACACTTGCAAATATCTGTTCACCTACATACAATTTGAATGCCCTGTAGCACCCGAAATGAGGACCGGACCCAAAAATTTTTGAGTACTTTTCCATTTTAATTTTTTTTTTATATCCGCCATTACAAGGAACGACAATACTCGTGGGACACCCTGTA
>JAUELO010038712.1:0-10432 GCA_032357855.1 Amphibolips quercusostensackenii | reverse complement strand
TTGCAGTTTACTTCTATCTACCTTGTCATATGCCGTTTCACTTTAACATATGCCAGAATACTTTTTCTCTTCACTCTCAAACTTTTTCCTGCAACCTGTCTTAAGCTAAATATTTGATCCGTACATGATCTTTCTGGCATAAATCCACTTTGGCCTTTCCATATCTTTTGCTCTGTCATTTTCATTATCCTACAAATAAGTATTTTTGAATATATTTTTCTTACAGTACTTAGTAAGCTGATATGTCAGTAATTATTGCAGTTGCTTTTCTCTCCCTTTCCTTTGTAAAGGAGAGTTTCCTAAGACGGGCCACTATAATATTTTCGTACGAAAACATTATAGTCATCACTTACGCATGAAAATACGTGCTCAGCAAAATTTCAGTTACTTCAAAAGTGTTTTTTCTGCACTTTAAGTAAATTAACAAAAGCAAAAAGGAAAAATTATTTTTGTATGTTAGAGGACGAACTTTTACCTGTTTAAGAAGTTGTTATTCAACAACTTCTAATGATTTAAATGAGTAGGTTATTTATATTTTTGGTAGATAATTTTGTAAACTTTGCAATTGGTACTTCCGTTTTATAAATTTTTATGCTGTTTATTAAAAATATGGAAAAAATTGTGATCATACGAAATTCCTAAGACGAGGCCCGGTTAGGCTAGAAAAATGTATGTAAAAACGAAATCTGCTTTTTCGAAGTGATATAGAAAATATTTTACATTTTTCAATTTCCCACCAATCAGTAGTAACTTAACTAACCGCTTTATTGCTTTTACATCATGAATGAGATTTTTTTTAAATATGTTGCTTTTTCGATTTATATTAGTAAATTCTTTATCTAAGATGAATAATGTTTAAAATTATACGACTTTTTATAAATATTTAGTCCTTAAACTTCGTTTACACTTATTTTCTGTTAGACCTTATTTATCGCTTATTTTACGTTTTATAATGTATTTTTTATAACTGATATGTCATAAATGTGAAGAATATCTTTAAACAGTACGCTACAAATAAAATTTATCAATATCTAGTGTTTAATTATATAGATTTCTTTATTTCAAAAAGGGGCTCGTCTCAGGTTACTGGGTTGCCTAAGACGGGACAAATACATATTTTTTTCAACATCAAAGTTCATTGCCTTTTAAACATTTTTTGAACTTTGTGAAGCAAATATCAAACAATGATGTAAATAAATACTTTTGCTTCTGAAGTTCATATATTGGTGCAATAATCGCCTTTTTCAGTCATCAGGAACTTTTTTTAACTCCATATATAAATTTATCAATTCGCACAGTCTGTGGTATATGCATAGTCACCACGGCATTTAAACATTTTAGTGCTGATACTCTCTACACCAGCAGCCGTAACATTTTTTAAGTTCTTAATTATATTCCAAACCTCAGAGGCTTAGATTTTTACAACCGGGTTTTCTAACTATCGTCTTCTATGTCGTGATTTATTTTCCCTATAGCTTCATTTCCTAATAAATCCTTCAAAGAGTCTCTTAAGGCGTCTAGTATCCCGTCTGTGTCATAGAGCATTTCACTATTTCTATTTTCCATGCTGACTAACTCTGTACTTCTCCTTTCTTTCATGCTAATCATCAGCAATTCATAAAACAGTTTCTTGCATGCTTCAAAATCGATTTATATTTTCTTCTTTTTTAATTTTGTTTTTACTTTCCTTGATAAGTAATTTTACTTTCCTTGATAAGTAATTCTACTTTCCTCTTCTGAACTCTGTAATTATTTTTTAGTCTATTTCTCCCCTTATTGCTAAGTCCTGCGGTGTTCAGCATCCTTTCATGCGATGATATCCCTGAGCATAGTCCATGCGCCTTCTATATCTTTATTGCGTATCAGCTTCTCCCAAGTTGTTTAATCTATGCGTTTTTATCCTATTTTAAAAATCTCTTTACACTTACGGATCCTGTGATTTCTTGATTTTGATTTGCATTTGTTTTGCCTCTTTTGTTTTCTTTATTTTCCATCCCTGACCTAAGTTTATTTTAGAGACTACCAGGTAATGATCAGTATTGCATTCAGAAGCGCTTATGCCCCTTCTTCTACTAGTACTCTTAGTCTTTCATTTACAACAACGAAGTCAATTATAGTGCAGCTATTTTCGTTACATCAGGTGTGCATGTGGATCATTGTATGCCTTAACCGAGTATTTGTGATAAATAAGCCTTTTTCTAAGCATAAGCTAATTACCTTTCTCCGTTACCAATTATTCTTGTATCCCCAAAATTACCTAACATCCTTTCTGTACCCTCACGTTTAACACTCACCTATACATTTATGTCACCAAGTATTATTGATTCTTACACCCAGATCACGAACACCTATTGTATCATATAAGGTGTCCCAGAAGACGTCTTTAATTTTCCTTAAATCACCGTCAACTGGGGCGTAGCACGCTATGATAAATGATCTTCTGATTCAAAGATTCATTCTCACCCACAACAGTCTAGGAAATACAAAGTCATGCTTCTTGAGATCCTGCTTTGCTCTCTTAATCATAACCAGACCTACCCCTTGTTTACCATGTGCACACATATGTGCACATTATGTTCAGCACTATTATATCCAATGTATATTACATTTATTTCTGTCCCTCGGCCTGAGATTGCTTACTCAGATATTGCACCATAAAGTACAATTTTACTTATCATGATCGTAATTTAATATTTGCATCTTATTTTGCTTTAAACTCCTTCAGGTTTAAGGAATACATTCTCATCATGAAAATAGCGCTTTGCGCTTGACATTGCTTAAGTTGAGTGAAAATTTTAAAAAACCGGCACTTTACATTATATTTTTATACTCCGATAAATTATTGTAAAACAAAGAAAAAAAGAATAACAATAAATATACACAAATTGAAATCTTTTGAATATAAATTTGTAGTATGTGAGAAACCATGAGGAAATTTTAGTTTAATACAATCGCTAAAAATTTTAGAACCGAAATTTATGCAAAAGAAAATTTGAATCAGAAAATTCCTGCGAAAGTTATTGCATCGTCAGACTACAGAGAAACAGACAGACATGTTCGTGAAAACCATTTTTCTGACTTAGGGGGTTCAAAAACATCAAGAAATGAATTAAAAAATAGTTAACAGCAATTTTGTTGATTTACATGAGGCGATTAATTTTGCCCTTGCTTATTTTATCGTCTTTTGCACTGTTTAGCTCTAAATTTAAATTTTCTATAATTATGGCATTTTCTACGTTTAACACAAAGACTATTGAGTATTGAGAAATAATTGAGGGTAATTTTGTAATTATTACATTTTTAGTTTGTTTACCACATCTAAAACCATAAATATTGGCAGTAGAAGGCTGGCTAACGAACTTGACCTGAGTTTTTGGACTATAAACCTGTATGCAAAAGAAAATTTAAATCAAAAAATTACTTCGAAAGTTATTGCGTTGTCAGACTACAGACAGACCAGCAGACAGACAGGTTCGTGAAAAGCATTTTTTCTGACTCAAGGGATCTAAAAACATTGACAAATAACGAAAACTCGATAGTCCAAAATCACATAAATCTAATACATTCCATGTAAATAATGAGAATGTAAAAATTCAAATTTTCCCGCTAATCTATAAGTGCTATTAAAAAATAGTAAAAAGCAATTTTGTAGATCTATTTGAGGCGAGAAATTCTCTTGTGTCTAATTTTATCGCCTTTTTGTTGTTTAGCTGTAAATTTGAATTTTCGATTGTCTTATGACATTTTCTACGTTTAAAACAAAAACTGTTGTTTCTATTGAAAAATTGTTGAATATAATTTTGTAGAAGTTTTGAAAATGAATTATTTAGGTCTCGTATCTTTTTACACTATCTTGCGTATTTTCAAGGTAAAATTAATTTTTTAGGTTTTTCAGTTTGATTTCCATGACTAAAACCATAAATATTGGCAGTGGATGGCTGGCTAACGAACTTGACCTGTGTTTTGGACTTTAAAACGGTAAGCAAAAAAAATTTAAATCAGAAAATTCCTTCGTAAGTTATCACGTCGTCAGATGACAGACAGACAGACATATATGTTCGTAAAAACTATTTTTTCTGACTCAGTGGGTTTCAAAATGTCGAGGAACGACAAAAACTGGATAGGTCTTAAAACACATGAATCTTAGACATTCCATCTGAATGATGAGAATGTAAAAAATGCTTGATTTTTTAAGCAGTTTTGAACAAATTTAGGGGCGTTATGCATCATAATTCGAGGAAAAAATTGGACCAACCTGCGACAAACTGTAGCTTCGTGTGAGAAAGAAACAATTGACAACCTTAACATTATTACAAGAGAAAAGATAATTAAAAAAAGCTAATAAAATCCGCTTCTTCAGCACGAAGAGCCCCGTCCAACTTTAACCGAGCTAAGCGCTACTTAACTTTGGAGATCGAACGAGAAACCCTCAACAACACCATCTGTCCAAGTAAAAAAATGGACAACTTTAAGATAGGTTCTATACGAAATTGAAGAGAGACAAAATTTAATGTTAAAATTACAATGTTGAGTCACACTATACAAATTCAAGAATTGGAAAAATATTATTTGAAGGTGACATTTTAAATTTATAATAAACAGAATAACATTGATAATTAAGAAAATTATTGAAGTTATATTTTAGCTTGATGAAAAATATCTGTGATTACATGCTTCATAAATTATAAAAATATTAATTTGGATATTTTTTATTATAGGGAAAATAAGCCATACATACATATTTGAAAATTGGAAAATTTATTTTAAGTGTTTGTATAATTATGCAAAAAAATGATTTTTAAACAAATAAATGGTTATAAATTGCTTAGCCCTTAATATAAAGAAATGTATCACCAAAAAATAGTTTCAAGCACATTAGTAGATTCTTCAATAAATGACCTTTATAACTTTATTTAATTGATGCAAGAAAATAATAATTTGAACAGTATAAAATATTAATAATAATTTTAATTGCGAATTCTAAATAATGACTCATAGTCAAAAATTATTCAATTAAATAATGTTTTCATCCCATCCACTATTTACTAAAAAGGCACGTGCATAAGAATATCATTTGATTTATTTCAATTATATCACCAGAATTTTTTTAATCACGCAAAAAAAAATAAAAAAATAAAATTATAATCTTCGCAATATTAATAATTTATTTAAACAATAATGCAACAACAGTCAAACATAAATGATAACCGAAAGACGATCTTTAAACTTAAGGAAATACAAATAATTTTTAAAGAGTGGTAAAGCTCTAATTCAAACATTCTTTTCATCCCCTCCACGCTCGTTACATACCAAAAAGGCATGTGCATTTAGATATGAATTTTTAGACTTTCAAGCGTGAAGAAAAAAACTTTAAAACATTAGTCAATTATTGTGACAGAAATCTACACACTAATTACAAGGTACAACAAACTAATGGTTTCCAGAACAGAAGTATATTTAATGAAAATATAATTCGAGGTTATAAAAACAATGTAAAAATTACAGTTTTTACACTATTCAAAAACTATTTTTGATTCATGACCTTTAAAGAACGTTTTTCAGTTGCTACTTATGTTTGATTGTTGATGCATGATTGTAGAAAAAAATTATCAGTATTATAAACATTAAAATTGTTTGAAAAATCATTTTTTGGTGTTATTGAAAAAACTCCTAGAGATATGGCCAAGACGAATCCACCGATATACTTAGCTTCTTTATCGAACTATTAGTTTATTTTAAATAAGGGTCCAAAGAAATATGTATGCACATGATTTTTTGGTATGTAATGAGAATGTAGGGGATGAAATCCTTGTTTAAATTAGAGCTTTTGCACTTTTAGAAAATTATTTGCATTCCATTAACTTTGTAGAACGTTTGTCAGTTGTCAATTATGTTTAATCGTTGTTACATGATTGTCTAAAAAAATAATAAATATTAAAAACATTATGATTGTTTAACAAATTATTTTCTGTGTGAATAAGGAAACCCTAGATATATGGGTAAAACGAACCAAACGATATCCTTAGCTCTTCTTTGTAGAATTATTAGTCTTTTTAATAAATGTCAAAAAATTATAATATATATGCACATGCTTTTTTGGTATATAGTGAGAATGAGGGGAATAAAATCAATGTTGTTACATTGTTTAAAAAAATATAAATATCGCAAAGATTTCAATTATTTAAAAACTTATTATTTTGCGAGATTAAAAAGTCCCTTAAGATATGGCTGAAAGGAATCCATCGATTTCCTTAGCTTTTTATAGGAATATTATTTTATTCAAATAAAAGTCCAAACATTAAAATCTATATGCACATGATTTTTTGGTATGTAGCGAGAATAAAGGGGATAAAAACAATGTTTAAATTAAAGCTGTCATGCTATTTAAAAATTATTTGTATTTGATGATCTTTAAAGAACGTTTTTCAGTTGTTAAACAATTAAAAATGTAGAAGTTTATTGTTAACATTGTATTTGTTTATATAAGTCTTTCTTTGCAGTGATTAAAAAACTCCTAGGGGTGTTTTATTGAAGGATCTTTCAATATGCTAGAAGCTTTTTTTGGGCTAATGCATTTGTTTATAATAAGATCCGAATATTTTATACAAATTTGATTGTTAACAATTTTTTTTTTACGAATTAAAAAAAGGTTTTTTTATAATATGTATATGCATGTATATATAATGAATATGTTTACGTATTAGTACAAGGGTAAAGGGTGATATAAAACTTAAAAGCGGATATAAATCCCCTTTTACCAGTACAAAGGCCCTTATCCGACTACAACCGAGTTAAACACTGCTTAACTTTGGTGATCGAACGAGAAAACTTAAACAACACTATCTGTCCAAGTGGACAGTTAGAAACACATAAGATAGGTTCTATATGAAATTGAAGAAAGACAAAAGTGCCAAGTGACGTCTTAAATTCATAATAAACTAAGTAAGATAAATAATTTAAGAAATTAAAAAAACTATACAGAAGCTTGATAAAGACATCTCTGATTTAATGCTTCCGGAATTCAAAAAAATATAATTTTGATATTCCTCATTATAGAAAATATAGGTCATAATGCTTCAAAATATTTTGTGTCATTTTGAGTCATTATAATTTTATTATCCTGAGAAAAATATAAAACAGGTTTCTATACCGCTTTATTTCAGTTTACAAAAAAAAAAACAATTATTTCCTAAGGAATCTGAGATTTTCGTTAGTTCAAAAATACATTTACGAAATTGCTTATTTTTTGCAGCAAAGCGAAAACTCGCTTTAACGTCTTCAGATGATCAGTCAGGTTCAGGTCTTCATCCCTTATTTTCCACGATCCTCTATAACGTCTTTTCCGCCTGTTTTACTTCGTTGTCTTTCAATTTCCCCATTTTTCTTTTGCGAACACGAGATCCTTTCCATCTCGTTAGTAACCTGACGCTTTTTTCAATTCATTACCTTGCATGAAACCACCTCTTTTATATCAAAATCTCATAAACAATAATTTATAATAAAAAAAATCATTAGATAATCCATGTATCTCGTTAGGGGCTGTCCATAAACTACCTTAATAATTTTGGGATAATAAACGTCCCCGTTCATCTAGGTTACGATCGCAGTGTTGTCCACTCCCCCCCACCCTTCTTACTACGGAAGTAACGCAGCTGTTGGCTAAACACAGATTTTTCGTTTATTTTACGTGTTTTTAAGACTCTAGTCAGTTCAGTTGTCAATGTGACAACGTGACCATGCGGTAAACTATAAGCTGAAGTTGAATTTTCTATTTAAAAGGATAAATTAAAAAAATATAGTTACATTTCTTACCAAAAAAGATGACTTCAACACAACAGTCAGATTTTCAATAAATTAGTTACATTTTTGACAAAACAGTTTGATTTTTTATTAAATAAATAACATTTTTAGTCAAAAAACAGATTTCCTTAGAAGTCGGTTGAATTTTCAACACAAAATGTGGAATTTCAACAAGATTCTTGAATTATTCATGAAATAGATGAATTTTTAACCTACGAAGGTAAATTTTCAGCCTGGAAGATTAATTTTCTACCAAAAGTCGAATTTTCAACAAAATAGATGATCTTTTAACAAACAAGATTTATTGTCAACCCAAAAAGACGATTTTCAACAAAAAAGTTGAGTTTTCAAGCTGAAATTGTCAAATATTAATATTCAACAAAATACCGAAATTTTCTGACAATTAGTTCTACTTTCAATCAAGTGAATAAATGTCTAACCAAACAAGATGCATTTTTAACCAAATTGTTAAATTTTTAACCGAAAAGATGAATTCTTCAACGATAATGTTCTACCCAAAAGGATGATATTTGATTAAAATACATGAATTTCATGAATACATCAGACAGTTACATTTTCAAAAAAATAGTTTAATTTTTAAACAAATGGTGAAATTTTCTCCCATAAAGAAAAATTTTTAACAAAATGCATGTATTTTTATATGGAAAAGATCAATTTTCAATCATATATATATATATGTATTTAACAAATTATATATCAAAAAAAAAAATTGAAAATTTCATAATTCGTCCTGTAAACATTGATCTTCCCCTAAGGACATGTCTAATACAAATTGGGATGTATTATACTATAATTCACAATCATAAAAACGAATTTTCAATAGAATAATAAAATTTTTAATTAACGAGATGAATTTTCATCAAAAGAGGTCATTTTCCAAGCTAGAAAGTCTACTGTCTTGAGAAACAGTTGGCTTTTAAACAAAAAAAACGCATGTCTCACAAAATACATAATATTGTGACAAAGTAGTTCTACTTCCATGAAAATAAGTTGAATTTTCAACCAAAAAAGATGATATTTCAACCAAAAAGATGAATTTTTCACCAAGAACGTTAATGTTTTTCCAAAAAAGACAAATTTTTAACAAAGCGCACTATTTTTTTACTGAATAGTTATATTTTCATATAAATAGTTTGATAATAACCAAATTTAAAATTGTTAACCAGAAATATAAATTTTCAACAACTAAATAATTTTTAACAAAAAAGTTAATTTTCGACAAATAGTTTAATTTTCTACCAAAGAGCAGATTTTCCATGCCAGAAAGATGAATTTCTGAGATAACAGCTGGATTTTCTACCTGCCAATATAAAATTCCACCGAAAAAGTTAAATTAGAATTGAATAACTGAATCTTCAAAAAACAAAACAAAAATCATTTTTTTTTAAAGTAGGTCAACTTACGATAGATGATATTTCTACTAAAAAATATTTGAATTTGCAATGAAAATTAGCTGATTTCAACTAATAAAGACAAAATTTGAGCACACCGTCAACAAAAACAGATTAATTTTTAAGCAAGAAGATTCATTTCCTACGAAAGAAGACGAGTTTACAAACCAATAGTTGAGTTCTCAAATAGAATAGATAACTTTTTAATGAAAAATGAGGGTCAGTATACGTCAGAAATATCAGAATCTCTCTCTGTTAGTTCGATTTTAATAAACGTTGGTGAAATCATAATAATATGAAAAAGAAATTTTCGGGCCTAAAGGATTTGTAAAAATTTTTTTAATTAATGAAGTTACGCTATGTTGAATATCGTAGTCACATAATACAAACAAAACAAAAATTTTTATTCTGCCCGACAAAAGTCTAATTATGCATAAAACAATTTCTTGTGAAATCATCTTTATTTCCGAAAAAAAAAAACAAATTTTATGGAAACTCTATTGGGTCTCAAGATATCGTCATTTTAGTGAGACCGCGTGCTGTCCGGGCATAGTAGGGCAAGAAATGTGTCTCTGGACAAATCACGCTACAGGCCACAATTTTTAACAAATTTAAATGTTCTTTTTTTGAAATTAAAGCTGATAAAATTCTCCATAGATCGGTCGAAATAGATTCTGAAAAAAAATTTATTTATTTTTTATTAAATAACAAAAATGGAAGTTTTTTTAGATGAGTACTGGTTTTCGAAAAATACTTTAATTCAATCCATAATACCTAGAATCAATGAACCAACTATTCACAAGAGTTGTCTAATAGCTTAGAAATTGTTTAAAAACTTATTGATATTGTTATAAACAAATAAGTGCGTTAAAATGGACTTATAGAGAAATAAAATGAATAAATTGCTATTTTATAAACGAATTTTATAAACAATTATAATAAATAGATAGTTATGTGAAAGTAAATCAAGTTTTTTCTATTGAATCAGACAAAAATTATACAAAAATATCGCAAAATTATTAGATTCATTCATCCAATAGCAAGTGATGATTCTTTTAACAAATTTAATGAAATAACTAATTTCTAAACTTTTAGGAAGCTGATATGTCAATCAATAATTTCTATCGTTGACAGCAATTGTTTAAACAAAATTTTATCATCTCAGGCATTTTTTAAGAAAAAAATTGCGTTTCTTTAGAGTATTAGGAGACTCTTATTTA
>JAUELO010038677.1:0-19739 GCA_032357855.1 Amphibolips quercusostensackenii | reverse complement strand
TTTTCCAATTTAAATCATTATCAAGTTTCCAAATTTTTAACAATTTTACGTTATGTTAGCGTTTCACACCAAAAATGTGTATTTTTAATGAAAAATGATTAGATTTCAAAGTATACTTACAATTCTTCAAAAACCTCGTGTTATGTTAGTGTGTTTTACTTGAAATTGGTATTTTCTAATAAATATATATATTTTTAAAAAGATTAATAATTTTCCAACAATTCAAGGTTACATGGTTATTTTGCATCGAAAATTGGTATTTTGAAATAACAGTTATAGGTTAGGTTAGTGTTTTTGTCCAAAATGGGTAGTTTTATTTAAAAAAATGTTTTAAAACGTTTCAGGGAAGATTTACAACCTTTTAATAATTTTAGGTAAAGTTAAAGTTTTCTACTTACGGCCAACCGAATAAAACCTTCCATTCCTATTTACATGAATGCGTACATATATATGTTGTTCCCTGTAGTATACTGTGTCTTGTTGGCCTATTTCCCTATTATCAAATTTGTGTTTTTCTTCAATTTCACCATATCGGTCTCTACGGTTCATTGATTCTGTAAAAAGAAATATAGTATACATAAAAATAAAATAAAATGTTTTTCTCGTTAAATACATAATTATCGAACACGATGAGACACGTACAGTGATCAAAAATGTTTCGAAGTACGAAAACCTATTTTTTACCATATATTCAATATCTTGATGGAAGACATTTTAATATATGATTGATTTAGTATTATACTATTTTAATCTACTTAAAAACAGAATATATGCTGAGACATATTGAAGAAAAAAAATGGAAAGTAAAATTTTTGGAACATTTGTTGGCAGCCAAGTTGAAACTGTCGACGTGGACATGCACGTAAAAACCCACGTGGTAATGCATTTGAATTGGTTTTGTAGCGAAATATACTAAAAAATAATATGTATAACAAATGATTTTATAACCATTAATGACTTACTTTTTCGCTAAATAGATATTTACCTAGCACGATAAAATACTTACAGTCATAACGTACGTTTCAACTGTTTCGAAGTACGCAAAATGAATTTTTGCATGTATTCCATATCTGTATGTAAGAATTTTTAATATATGATTCATTTATTATTTAATTGTACACTAGTCACAATAGATAGCACAATATAAGAAAGTAAACATTTTTGAACGAATGTGTGCAGCCTAGGTGACACTGTCTAAGTGGGCGTGCAAGTAAAAATCCACGTGGTAATTCATTTAAATTGGGTTTATAGAAAAGTATACTAAAAAATAACTTATAATAAATGATTTTATAACGATTAATAACTTACTTTCTCGTTAAATACCTATTCATACCTAGCACGATGAAATACGTACAGTCATAACGTATGTTTCAACTGTTTCGAAGTACGAAAAATCAATTTTTTGATGTATTCGATATCTTTATGTAAGAATTTTTAATATATGATTAATTTATTATTTTATTGTACACTTCTCACAATAGATAGCACAATATAAGAAAGAAAAAAGATGAAAAGTAAAAATTTTGGAACATATGTTGGCAGCTTAGGTCAAACTGTCGAAGTGGACATAAAAGTAAAAATCTACGTGGTAATGCATTTCAATTGGGTTTATAGGAAAGTATGGTAGAAAATAAATTATATACAATGATTTTATAACGAATAAAAATTTACGTTTATTCTGAATAAATATTTTCCTAGCATGGTGAAATACGTACAGTCATAATATATGTTTTAACTGTTTCGAAGTACGAAGAATTAATTTTTGCATATACTCGATATCTGGATGTAAAAAGTTTTAACATATGATCAGTTAAGTATTTTATTGTATACTACTTATAATAGATAGCGCAGCATAAGGAAGAAAAAAGATGGATAGTAAAAATTTTGGAACGTATGTGTACAGCCTAAGTGACACTGGCCACGTGGACATGCAAGTAAAAATCTACGTGGTAATGCATGTGAATTGGTATTTTAGCGAAATATACTAAAAAATAGTATATAGCAAATGATTTTATAAAGACTAATAACTTAGTTTTTCGCTAAATACATATTATTCTATCATGATAAAATACGTACAGTCGTGACATATGTTTTAACTGTTTCCAAGTACAAAAAATTAATTTTTGCATGTACTCGATATCTGGATGTAAGATGTTTTAATATATGATCAATTTAGTATTTTATTCTATACTACTCATAATAGATAGCGTAATATAAGGAAGAAAAAAGATGGAGAGTAAAAATTTTGGGCGTATGTTGTCAGCCTAATGGGAAAAGTCGAAATGGACATCCACGTAAAAGTCCACGTGGGAATGTTGATACGGTACATACGTAATTATCCAATTAAGAAGTTTTTGAGTATATTTCAATATATGATTGATTTTTTAATATATTATACTTACGAACACAGTTAAGAGACACCATTAATGTAAAGAGCAGTTGAGTACACACAAAAATGGTCATTTTTCTTGAGTCAATGAACTGATTTAAAAAAAATTTTCCCCTGCTGTAACTGAGATGATGCTGGTGGTTAGTGTCTTACCTGTATATATATTTAAGTGATAAGCTCATTGTTGACAGAGAAACTACGTTTACATTCCTTGAAAAGCTTAGTGTTAAAATTATGTATCTTGTGAATCTGTTTATTACGTATCTCTTACTGTAATGTCTATAGTTATTGAAATGACTTGCGCAAAAAAAGTTATAAATCATTGATAATAAGTTGCAAAATTTGGAGAAAAAAAGATAACTTTTGTTCATATGAATCCGAAAAACAGGTTTTACGATGATGTATGTCTGTCGTCGTTATTATGGCGTGCGGTTTGCAAATAATAAATTCCCTTTACGCAGATGTGGAATTTTGAGAATGTGATTATAAATGAAAAAATTGAGGTTAATGTTAATCTTTTTATTGGTTATATTAACTTAAAATTATTTTATTTTTATTTTTTTATTGTACGTCGATGGTCGTATGCAACATCATCCTCGTTATATGTTGGCCTATGACGTGGGCAGTCGATCTTTGGTGTTTAGATCTGGCTGTAAGCGAAAAAAGCATTATGTTAATTATTGTTTTAAACATTAAAAATATATGTAATTTAAAATGCTAAGCACGTTGACTGATTTGTTTGTTTTTTATAAAAAAAAAAAATGTTTTCCTGGACTCAGTGCTACTTAAATATTCATGTGAATCATAAAAAAAATTAAAATTTTCTTTAAAAAGGTTTATCTGAGGAACAAATTGACATAATTTAATTTCTGTTGCTAACAAAAAAAAAATAAAAGATAAAACTTGTTAAGAGGAAAAATTGATCAAAACAAATCAGAAAAAATGTTGTTTAAACAATTTATTATTATTTCAAATAATATTATTTTTGAATAATATTAGAAAGTAGCGGTTTTGTCCTAAATATCAAACTTTTTGTCCATTCTGCACTTATTTTTGTAATAATTATTGAAATTTAACAAACGACTTTTCTGAATGTAATTTTTTTGATTAAACTCATCATTTTTCCCGATTAGTAAAAATTCAGGGGACATGGACAATAATTCGAAAAAGAATTTCTAGTGGATTTTTTGACCACCCTAGTCTACACAAGTGGTGCAAAACATACTGTGATTTCTTTTCACTGCAGCCCCAAAATTTGATATTGATCCGAAAAAAACATATATAATAATGTCAGAAAAATTAGTATCAACACGTGGCTTTTTAGTTTTAAAAATTTTATTTTGGATCAAAACTGGATGGCTCATACGAAATTCTATTTTATATTTGTTTAAAGTTGTATGTCGTTTTTCAAATTACCCGCTTGACGAGGAACTGCATGTGCTTAGACAAGTTCTCTTAGATTGCGAAATGCAGCCTTCCTTTTGTCAAATACTCCCACAAGTCTATCATCGCGATCCAAAATATCCCCATGTTTATATCCAATCGTTTCGACTAGCACACCTGATCCAATAAGAAAAAAAAGTTATTAATTAATTTAAATATGAAAAAATACCCGTAACTTACAAGGGAAGACCGTTGATTGTAAATGTTAGTTTCTGCTCACATTTTTTTAAGTATTATTTATAATAAGACCTAAGTATTAATTTGCCAAAAGCAGTAATACACGCCTTTTTACTGGTAGCTCAGGCAGTAACACTTCTGGCTTTATGCCCGGAAGCTCGAGGGTTCGATTCTCGCTGCCTGCACTTTTTTATTTTAATTCTTATTTTTTATTAATTACAATGTTTATCAATATAATTTCTATTAATAATATTCCAAAATTCAGCAGCAAATATTTCTTTGATGAATCACTGTTCTGTTACAAAATGTTCGTTACAGTACATTGTATAAAAAGGTCTTTTTAGAACTACGTAAAAAGTCACTGATCAAACGTGTAAATCATGTCTGCGTTACATAAAAAATTAATTTTTTTGGTTTAAAACCTCGTTCATAATTTTAATTTTAAATATAATTGGTAAGCAATGCAAAAAATTAATATTTTATATAAAAGTTCTTATTAGAAGAATTTGCAAAAACTATTAAAGAGAATAATACTTATAAACATTTTAATATGTAAAAAATAGATAAATAAAAAAAGTTCAGGCAGCGAGAGTTGAGCACGCAACCTTCCGACCATGAAGCAGGCGCTCCTACATTAGCTACGTCCGAAACTAAAATTTAGAATTATCTGTCTCCCCTTCTTAGATCTAGTGAATATATATTTGACGTAAATATTATGTGAATTCAGATTTTTGTATATGCTGAAAATTCTTTATTACTTCCAAAAAATTATATATGTGTACCAAAATGTAACTTCACTTCGTAAAAAAAAATATTTCTAATTACCGGCTTTCTTCCTTCCATCTAATTTATACATCTTCGGAAATAAAAGATATCGAGTTTTGGCTATTCCAACAGCTACTCCGCCACGGATCAGCTTATCACCCTGTTTCACAGATTTAAATCCACCTGTAAGAAAACTATTGTAAAAAATAGTAAAAAATTCAACCATCTGTTTTTTTTTTGCTTCAAAATTAGTTTTTCAAACCGAAAATATATAACTATTTGGGCGAAAATTGGTCTTTTTTGGTAGAAAATTAATATATTAGTAGAAAATTTTACTACTTGATTAAGAAATTATGTATTTAGTTAAAAAATCGCATTTTTTAGTAGAAAATTTATTTTCTTGGTTAAAAAATCAACTATTTGTTTAGAAATTGATGCATTTAGTTAGAAATTCGTATCCTTTGCTCAAAAATTTGTTTTTTTGTTGAAAATATTCATCAGGATAAAAAATAATGTAGGTAGTTAAAAATTCGTCTTTTGCAGCAGAAAATTAATTTTCTTGGTTAAGGATTTACAATTTTAATTGAAAATTCGTGTTTATGGTGAAAAATCAATTTTTTTACCTGAAAATAATTAACTATTTGGTTAAGAATTTCACTGTTTGGTTGAAAATTAACAAATAATTTTACTCTTTTCTTCTGTTTCTCGTTTTATCACATGAATGCGAACGGAATTAATTGAACCTCTTGATTAAAAAGTGTATAATTTATTCGAAAATTTATGTATCCTGTTGAAATATTAATAATTTATAATGATATATTATAAAATATACTAAAAATTTATAAAAATTTTAGTTTGCGTTTGTTTTTTTTCACCGGAAGTTAGTATTTTTAATTTAAAATTATCATCCAGATTCCTAGTTTTCAACGATATAAGGCTATGTTCGCGTTTCACTCCCAAAATGAGTATTTACATTAAAAAATGATTAGATTTTAAATAATATTCACAATTTTTCAATAACCTTGCGTTATGTTAGTGTATTTTACTTGACATTGGTATTTTAAAATAAAAATCATTTTGTGTCAAAAAAGATGGTTAATTTTTAAACAACTTTAAGTTACGTGGTTGTTTTGCATTCAAAATCGGTATTTCAAAATAAAAATCATCATCACAACTTTCTAATAATTTTAGGTCATGTTAAATTTTTCTACGTACTGACAACCGTATAAAACCTTCCATTCCTATTTATATGAACGGGAACATATAAATATTCGTTATTGTGGTACACTGTGTCTTGTTGGCGTATTTCTCTGTTGTCTAATACGTGTTCTTCTGTAATTTCGCTATGTCGGCCTCTAGGCTGCATTGATTCTGCAAAAGGAAATATAGGGATTTTTTATTCACGAACTTTTTCAGCAAATCCCATACATTTCTTATTGATTCATACACGATAAAATCTTTACACGATTATGCATTTAAAATGCTTTTGTAAAAAAATATCCAATAACAATTAATAAAATGCTTTTCTCGTTAAATACATTAGTGCGAATTCTGTTCCAACTGTTTCGAAGTACGAAAACTCAATTTTTATCATATAATCGATATCTTGATGGGAGAAATTTGAATATATGATTAATTTAGTATTATAATATTATAACCTACTTGAAAACAAAATAGTTGCAGAAATATATTTAAAAAAAAGACGGAAAGTAAAATTTTTTGAATATATGCTGTCAGCCTAGGTGAAACTCTCGACGTGGACATGCACGTAACCCACGTAGTAATGCATTTGAATTGGTTTTATAGCGAATTATACTAAAAAAAAATTCATATGCAAATGATTTTATAACGATTATTCACTTACTTTTTGCTTAATACGTGTTTACCTTTCACGATAAAATACGCACAGTTATAATGTGTTTCAACTGTTTCGAAGTACGAAAAATAAATTAATGCATATACTTAATATCTGGATTCAGGAAGTTGTGATATATGGTTAATTTAAAATTATATTTTACACTAATTATAATTGACAGCGCAATATATGAAAGAAAAAAGATGAAAAGTAAAATTTTGGAACAATATATGTTAGCATCCAAGGTGGAGAATTCGACATGGACATCCACGTAAAAGTCCACTTGGAAGTATTTATACGGTACGTACGTAATTATAGAATATTTTAATGTATGATGGATTTTGTAATATATTCTACTTACGAACACAGCTAAGAGACATCATTAATGTAAAAAACAGTCGAGTACACATAAAAATGTTCATTTTCTCGAGACTCTGATTTGATTAAAAAAATTTTCGTGCTATAACTGATATGATGCTGGATAGTGTTACACCTGTATATATACGTACCAAAGTGACTAGCTCATTGTTGACAGAAACTGCATTTACTTTTCTCAAAAAGCTTAGTGTTAGAATCATGTACCTTGACAATCTGTCAATTGCGTGTCTTCCACTGTAAAATCTATAGTTAATAAAAAAACTTGCGCAAAAAAATTTTATGAATCGTTGACAAAAAGTTTTAAATAAAATTTAAAATAAATAAGGTTTTAAAATTTCAGAAAATTTTAAAAGATTTTAAATAGATGTGCAGGATATCAGAGTTATGCAAGTTAAACCCTTGATGTAATATTAAAAGAATTGTAATGTTATAATAACAGGAAGAAAAATTAGAACAAAATTATGCAACAACCAAGTCAAGGAATTATAAATTTATCTAATTTTGCAAAAAAATACTAGAAAATAGGCGATATATTTTATAGTTTCAGTTTTGCGGATGTTTCAATGATCTGAATGTCATTGAAAACTGTTTTTGTCATGACAAGAAATTTGTGTCCAAATATTTTCTATTCTGTGTATAGAAGAAAGTATGTCATCTAAAAAGGTTATCATTCACGCTTACGTTCTTGAAGTTTGAAACAAGATTGGAGAAAAACATGTTTTTGTTGCTCCGACCATATCTTATTCAAGACTTCACTTACTGAACCTACAAATATCTGATTTTCGGAAAATTGAATTTCCCCCTGTGATTATACCCCTAGGGAAAAAATTTACCTCAGATTTTGTTTTTGATAAAGCTATTTTAAAAAATCGTTTAAGGCTTGAAAGAGGAGCAATTGTCCTCAAAATCATGTACAATTATTATTTTTGTTAAAAAAGGAAAAATTACGGGATAATGTTGTAGCCAAATGGTACAATTCTACGAAGCGAGATTTT
This sequence comes from Amphibolips quercusostensackenii, assembly GCA_032357855.1. NCBI lineage: Eukaryota > Metazoa > Arthropoda > Insecta > Hymenoptera > Cynipidae > Amphibolips > Amphibolips quercusostensackenii. The sequence continues at coordinate 11,737 of JAUELO010038677.1, read as the reverse complement.
TAAAACACCTAAATTTACGCTTTTTAGAAAAACTAATTTTTAAGAGTTCATAGTATCACTCCGTAAAATTTTAGGTACACATTTCCTAAACGATTTACTTGATAATTTTGTTGATTTGAAGGATATCGACTGTCAAAAAATTGCTAATATTTCAGTCGAGAAATTAAACTCGAAAGATAAATAAATTCTGTAATTAAAAATCAATAGCTGACTTCTTGAAACTGAAATATTTATAAAATGCCTTTCTCCAGGAATCATGAAGAAGTCATAAGCATTTGATGTTAAAGTAGGTTGTAGTTTGTAGAAGCACAATTTTGGAAATCGGGGAAACCGGAAAATGACCGGAAATTTGTTAAGACCGTGAGAAAGAGGAAAATGATAGTAAATTTATTTGTTAACCGTGACTTTAACTACTTTTTAGCAGAAAAATTTATCTAATCACTTGAAATATTGCAAATATCATATCACTTAATTCAGTGCGATTTGAAGTAAAGTCCGATTTCAAAGTTTTTAAAATCTATTTTTGATTTTTTTTTTTCAAGCGTACATAACGATTCTAAGAATTTTACAATGCAGTTGTAAGGAACCCAAACAACTGTAAATTAAAAGCAATTTTACTTCATGTTAAATCCTTTTTAGCTTCTAATCTTAAATTAATATTTAAATATTGATTGTTATTCATGAGTTGTAAAAAAGATCAGATCAATTTAATTTGAAAATTTTATTTAAAAAAAAACAGTTTTTTAGTATTTTGCAATATTTGACTTTACATTTGAAATGAGCAATTATAAATTAAATATTCGAAACTAGACAATACGTAGCTACTTGTTTGAAATAAAAAGCCTTGAATCTTTAGCATTTACTAGTGCTTAATTTAAAACTTTAAAATTTACGATTTTAATTTTATTATTAAAAAATTTTTTAATTTCTAAGTAATTATTCTTAATTTTTATTAATGAATAACAATCAAAGATTTATTAATCACAAATTCGATTTTTGAAGGTTTCTAACAAAAACCTAAAAAGGTTCTTAAGAATTTTGAAAGTTATTATGAAAACAAACTATTTGTTAAGATTCATAGGAAAGTTTTTAGTGATTTTTTATTTCAAAATATGAATTTTACGAGAATATATAAAAACATTTCACAAAATTTCATAATATTTTCAAAATTTTAACAAAAAAAAAAATCTAGAAGATTTTAAGAAAATTTTTTTTTTGCAGGATTAAAAAAATTAGCAAAAATCCAAATTATTCTAAAACGTATTTGAAAGTTCTGAAAGAGTTCTAATATAAATTTTGAATTTGAAATTATTTTCAAAAAATGAAATCAAAATGTAGATTTTTGAAGATTTCGAAAGAAAATTTGGAAAGTTTTTATGAGAATACAAAGTTTTTCTCAAGATTCATAGGGAATTTTTTTGTCATTTTGTATTTTGAAAAATTAATTTTACGAGAACATATGAAAACATTTTCATAGTTTCAGTTTTACGGGTATATCTTCAATTTAAATGTCATTTAAAACTGTCATCGTAATGACAAGAAATTTCTGCATAAATATTTTTTATCGTGCTTATAGAAAAAAGTATGTCATCTAAAAAGATTATCATTATTTATGCTTACATTCTTGCGGTTTAAAAAAAAGCTTCGAGAAAAATATATTTTTGTTGATCGAACCTTATTTTATTCAAGGCTTCATTTATTTTTGGCTTAATTTAATTTAATTTAATTTGTAATTTTTATTTTTTAAAAACAATTTTTTAATATTTAACCTTGAATTTTGGCATTTCCAATGATACCATTTAAACAAAATTCAATTTGAAAGTGTAAGCTCTAAACTTTGATTGATAAAAAAAATCAATTTTTTAATTTAGATTTGTGGAGATTTCGAAAAAGAAATTTATAGGGTTCTTGAGAATTTTGAAAAGTTTTAAGGGAACACAAAGTTATTCTTAAAATTCATAGGAAAATTTTTGATTAATTTTTAATTATGGAAAATCAGTTTCAAGATAATATTTAAAAACATTTCGCAACATTTCGCAACATTTCGTAAGATTTACAAAATTGCTAAACAACAATCTGGAAGGTTATAATAAAGTTTTTTAATTTTAAAAGATTTATAAAAAATGAATAAAAAATTTCTGAATTACAATTTCAGCTTTCAGAGTTCAAATTTTTTAATTTCAATGACCGTGACAAGTTTTTCTGAACCGGGGAAAAACGGAAAATAGCCGGGGATTTTTTCTTTGGTTAAAACGGATGCCCTGATGTTGTTATTTTCGTGAATAATAGTTTAAATATTTTTTAAAAATTGTTCTTTTTTGCACTACAAACTTGTTTTTAACTAGCATGAGAAAAGTTGTTGAACATCTGATAGCTTTTAACTTATAAAAATACATTAGAGAAAAAATGTTAAAGTGTGAAGTAGGAAAAAAAAAGAAGTAAAATGTTTTTTTGATAGTTATTTTTGTGTTTGGCCCGATTAATTGTTTCTAGCTTACTTAAAAAGAATACAGTTGAAAAAATTTTCGATATGAATATTATATTGTTGATTTATTTTTCAATCTCGAAGCTTTTTCAACTTTTTTCTTATGTATTTTCAACAGTAGAACATTCAGAGGTGTTGAACATTATTTTTTAAATTAGCTAAACAACATTTTTTTCAAACACAAAATTTACTATATGTATATTATTTTAAAAAACTGCTACAAAAATTTATAATTAAATTTTAAATACTCATATTTTTTAAATCTGCTATTAAAAATTCTTTGTGTCCGTTTGATTCCAATAAAATTGGTTTGATTTCAATCAAATAAGTTTTGTTTGAATCAAATTTACAATTTACAATTGAAAATTACAATTCACAATTTACAATTACAATTTACAATTTACAATGTTTGTTTGAATCAAACTAATATTTGTTTTAATCAATCTAATATTTGTTTGAACCTGTATTAAAGAAAGAATTTTTTTGATTTAAGCAAATATTTTTCTGAGTGTAGAACTTTCATTAACAAAGAATAAGTTACCGGGTATTTAACAAGTGTCTCAAGTAATTATAGGAAAAAATAACGCAAAGTGTTTCTTGAAAATATGTTACAATGATTTCTGAATTCTTGAATATGTAATTGCAATATAATAATAATAAAAAAAAAATAATAATTCGATTTAGAAACAAAAACTTCATCAAAAAAGAAACAATGCAATAAATTGGAACCCTTGTTTTTTTTATTATGTGATTCGAACTGAACATTTCACATTTATAAAGATGTTTGCGGTTTTTTTTAATTTTCTACCTTTTGTCAACTTTTCACCTACTCAATAAAGTAATAATTAATAAAAGTTAAAAAACATAATTTTTCAAAAAATTTATCTTTGCTTATGTAATTGCTAGCAATATTCGTTTTTTTTTTAATTTTTCAACTTTTTGTCAACTTTTTACTGAGTGATTTAATAATTAATGCAAGTTAGTAACAAATATTAAATAATATTAATTAAAAAAATAAGGCTTTCAGTAACTACTTTAAGCAAATTTTACATTTAATATGATTCATATAGAAAATTTCAGAAAAAACCGCAACTTTTTACCATTAAGCAAAGAGAATATTATTAAAAATAAATATAAATTGTTTAAACAATTATTTTTGCTATCCCGAATTAATTTTAACTTCCTTCTTTTTAAGAAGTGACAAAAAGTTCAGTTTTAGAAAAAAACCGCAACTATCCAGTATAAATATAGAAGAAGATAGATATAAACATAAGTAATTTGTTCAAACAATTATTTAAAAATTGAATTAAATATCAATTCACTTCATGTCAAAAGTGGAAAAAAAGTTAAAAATTTCAGAAAAAAATCTCAATTTCGAGAACTATTCAAAGACACTATTATTAGCAATAATAAATTGTTTAACCAATTATTTTTTTTAACATCAATTACCTATCACCTTACTTTAATTGACAATTGTACAAAAAGTGAAAAATTTGTGAAAAAACAGGATAGTTAAAGTGTCAACTGAAATAGTAAATTTTCAGAAAAAATCAATTTTTAGACAAAGAAAAAACAAATTTTCAACATAATAGCTAATTTTTTAACTAGAATTGAATTTTTAATTCAAATTATGAATGTTAAAAAAAATGAAGTCCTAAGAAAAGATTTTAAAAACAAAATTATTGAATTTACAGCAAAAAAATATTTTTATTTTAATCTAAACATTTGGAATTTTAAGAGAAAAAAAAGATGAAATTTCTTTTAGAAGGGATGAATTTACAAACCAAAAAGTCGGAATTTTCATTGAAATTGTTGATTTTGCTATCAAAAAATATTTTTTAGTCCAGAATGAGAAAAAATTCTAGGTATAGTATAATTAAAAAAAAAATTAATGAAAAATAAAAATTTCGGATGATTATTTTTATAATTTTCATTATTTATTAGCCTTAAGGTTATGAGCATATAATTTTCCTAGGTTTCTCGAGAAAATTCAAAAAGATTTCTGCAAATTTTAATTTCAAATGTGTAGAAAAAGTATTTATAAAATGACTAATACATTTTTCTTACTTTAAAGGATATTAGAAAATGTTAGGAATAATTTGGGTTGTTTAAGAGATATTTTAGACTTTTTGATGTTTGGAAAAAATTTAGGAATATTTTATGAATGTTTGGAAATTTTTTAAAGTATCAAAAAGTTTGTAATATTTTCAAAATTTTAAAAATTCCTAAGTGTCTTTTAAACTGACTCAAATTATTTCTAAAATTGCTTTAAAATCTTCGGGATTCTTGCCTGACAATTTTTTGAATTTTTTTTCAATGTTAAATTTTTTTGACTAAATAATTAAATTTTCAATCAAAAAAATTTAATTTTTAACAAAAAAGGCAATTACCAGACAAATACTTTAATTTTCTACCAAATAGTTGAATTATCAAAAAAATGATTGATTTTCAAGAAAATAATTGAATTTTCAACAAAATTGCTAAATTTTAAACCAGAAAGACGAATTATTTACGAAAAAGGTGAATATTCAAAAAAATATGATTATTTAACAAAAAAGTTAATTTTCTATCAAATAGTTACATTTTTACTAAAATAGTTTAATTTTTAACGAAATAGTTGAAAATATAATTTCCTTAACAAAAAATTTAATTGTATACCAAATATTTAAATAACCAAATAGTTGTATTCATTAACCAAAAGTATAAATTTTCTACCAGAAATATCCAGTTTTAATCAAGAATATAAATTTTTAAATAAAAAGTTAATCCCCAACCAAATAGCTAAATTTTCTAAAAAATAGTTACATTAAAAAAATTTAATTTTATCCAAATAGTTGCATTTTTAATCTGAAAATTAGATTTTTTAACGAAAAAGTTATTTTCTACCAAATAGTTAAATTTTCATCAAAATAGGTAATTTTTTAACCAAATGATTGAATGTTCAACTAAAAATATAAATTTTCAACAAAAAGCTGATTTCCAACCAAATGGGTTAATTTTCTACAAAATAGTTGAATTTTCAACACTAAAAATTAATTCTTAACCAAAAAGACAAATCACATAAAAAACAGTTTAATTTTCAATTCAAAAATATGATTATTTAAGAAAAAGTTAATTTTATAAAAAATAGTTAATTTTATAGAAAATAATTAATTTTTCAAAAAAATAATTTAATTTTTTATCAAATAGTTGAATTTTTAAACCAAAGTCTGATTTGTTAACGAAAAAGGTAATGTTTTTCTAAATAGTTTAATTTTAGTACCATATAGTTGAATTTTCAACACGGAAAATTAATTTTTAACCTAAAAAAAGGAATTACGGAAAAAACAGTTGAATTTTCAATCCAAAAATATGATCATTCAAGAAAAAGTTATTAAAAAAAAATAGTTAATTTTTCAAACAAAAAAATTGGTAATTTTTTAAACAAAAAAATTTAATTTTTAATTATATAGTTGAATTTTTAACCCAATATACAATTTGTTCAACAAAAAATGTGATTGCCATTAAAAAAATATAAATTTTCAACAAAAAAGTTAATTTTCAACCGAATAAGTTAATTTTCTACAAAAAGTTGAATTTTCAAAACTAAAAGTTAATTTTCAACCAAAAAGACAAATGATCGAAAAAAAACAGGTGAATTTTCCATCAAAAAATAGGATTTTTCAACAAAAAAGTTATTTAAAAAAAAGTTAAATGTTCATTTAAATAATTTAATTTTCAAACAAATAATTGAATTTTCAACAAAAAATATAAATTTCAACAAAAAAGGCTATTTTCAACCAAATAGTTGATTTGTCAACATTAGAAATTAATTTTTAACCAGAAAGTCGAATTATATTTGGAAAAAGTTGATTTTTCAACAATAAAATATGATTTTTGATCGGAAAATTTTTTTTTCTAACAAATAGTTAAATTTTCTACAAAATAGTTGAATTTTCAACACTGAAAATTAATTTTTAACCAAAAAGACAAATTATCTAAAAAAAACAATTGTATTTTCAATCAAAAATAAGGTTTTTCAACAAAAAAGTTAATTTTCTAAAAATAGTTAATTTTTCATCAAAATAATTTAATTTTTGAACAAATAATTGAATTTTAACAAAGAAGCTAATTTTCAACCAAATAGTTGAATTTTTAACATTAAAAATTAATTTTTAACCAGAAAGACGAATTATATATAGAAAAAAGTCGAATTTTTAACAAGAAAATATGATTTTTTATTGAAAAAGTTCATTTTCTACCACATAGTTAAATTATAATCAAAATAGTCTAATTTTTAACCAACGAAATGAATTTTCAATAAATGTTTAAAAATAATGATTCACTTTAATATTCCAAGGAATCTTAAGAACTTTTTTTTAGTGTCTTGAAACCTTTCAAAATATTTTTCGAAATTTAATATTTTATTTTGAAATCTTTCAATATCTAAAGTTTCTTTTTAGTTTTTTGAAATTTTTTTTAAACATAAATAATTTTTTTTAAAAGTCGAATTTTTTCCAAAATTTAAAAGAAATTCTGCAAAATTAACAAAATTGACTTAAATTCTTTCAGATTCTTTTTTGATAATTTTCTTAATCTTTTGAAATGTTTTGAAATATTCTACAATATTTATTTAAATGCTTTAATTTACAGTTTAGTTTTAATTACTTTAAGTGAAATATATAGTTTGAATTTTTTATTTTCAATGATCATGGAAAATATTCCTAAGAAATTTTAAATGATTCCGTAAAGTTTTAGAAATTTAGAAGATTTCTGAAATTTTAAGGAATTTCACTTCTTTTTTCATAACGAATTTTATTTCACAGATTTTTATAAAAAATACAGAATATCGGTGATATTTAAAAGATTTTAAGGTCTTCCAACGGATTTCTAGAGAACTTTAGGGATTATTGAAAGAAAAATTTCAAGTTCTTTTTCAGGAATTTCTATGGAATTTTCGAGGAATTTTTAAAGAATCTTGATAACACACTCAGAAAAGTATTTGCTTGAATTAACCAAATATTTGTTTGATCCTATATTAAAGATAAAATTTGTTTAATTCAAATAAAATTAGTTTAAGTTAAACAATGGTGTGTTGGTATCAAATAAATTTTATTTGAATCGAACAAATATTTGTTTAATTAAACAAAAAATTTTGTTTGACCCCATATCAAAGAAAGAATTTGTTTGATGCAAACAAAAATTTTTCTGTGTGCACATTTTGAGGTTTTCTTTAAAGATTTGAACGGATTTGAAAGCCTTGAAGTATATTTTAAATGTTATATAAATTTATCACATTTTTCAACAACAAAAAGGTGAAAAAAGGCGCTAATTTTTATTTTTCTAGTTTTACGGATATTTAAAAAATCTGAATTTCATTTAAAAATGTGTTTGTAATTACCGAAAATTTCTGCCCAAATATTTTCTATTTTATGCAGTAGACAACAGTAATATAGGTACATTATAGAAGAAAGTATGTCATCCAAAAAGGTTATCATTTATGCTTACATTTTTAGAGTTTTAAAACAGATTCGAGAAAAACATGTTTTTGTTGATCCAACCTTATCTCATTCGAGGCTTTACTTATTATCAATGCAATTTAATTCAAGTTGGGATTTTCATTTTTAAAAAAGAAATTTTCCAAAATATTTAATTTAGATTTTTAAAGCTTTCGAAAAAGAAATTTGAACCAAAAATATGAATTTTTAAATTTTCAAAAAAACAGTTACATTTTTAAACAAAGTAATACATTTTTAACTAAAATGATGAACCTTTAACTAGAATATTAAAAATATCAGCCAGACAAATGAATTTTTAACCAAAAAGATTAATTTCAACTAAAAAAGACAAATTTCTTTACTAGAAAAAAAATTTCTCAACAAAGAATTGAATTTAAGTTTCTAGTTTAAAAAGCTAATGCTTAACCAGAAAAGATGATATTTTAGAAATTTTTGGAAAAGATGATATTTTGGAAATTTTTGGAAACTTTTGGAAATTTTTTGAAAGTTCGAAAATTTTTGCAATTATTAAAATTTTTGGAAATTTTAAGAAGTTTTAAAATTTTTTGCAAGTTTTGAAAAATTTAAAAATTAAAATTTTTTTTGAAAGTTTCAAATTTTTTAAAAAGTTTGAAAATTATTAAAATTTGTGGAAATTTTGCAAATTGTAAAAAATGGTGAAAATTTTTTGAAATGTTTGGAAATTATTCAAATTTTAAAAAATTGGAATAATTTTGAAAATTTTATAAACTTGGAATTAAAAAAAATTTGAAATCATTAAAATTTTTTGAAATTTAAAAAAATTTTTTAATTTTTGTAATTTTTGGAAATTTAAAATATTTTGAAATTTTTTGAAAGTTTCACATTTATTTAAAAAGTTTAGGAATTATTAAAATTAAAAAAAAATTTTCCTAAATTGAAAATTTTTTTTCAATTCTTGCAAATTGTGAAAAAATTTGGAAATTTTGCGAAATTTTTTGAAAAGTTTAGAAATGATTCAAATTTTTTTAAATTTTTGGAAATTTTTAAAATGTTGAAAACTTGTAAATTAACAAAATTTTGAAATTTTTTGAAAGTTTCAGATGTATTTAAAAAGTTTGTGAATTATTAAAATTTTAAAAAGTTTCTAAAATTTTTGCACATCGTGAAAAATTTTGGAAATTTTACGAAATTTTTTGAAAAGTTTGGAAATTATTAAAATGTTTGGAAACTTTGAAAAATTTTGAAAATTCGTGGAAATTTTAAAACTTGTTTAATGTTCCAAATTTTTTTGAAAAGTTTGGAAATTATTAAAATTTTTGGAAAATTTTAGAAATTTTTGAAAATTTTTGGAAATTTAAAAAACTTTTGTCACTTTAAAAATTTTTATTTAATAAACTTTCTGAATATTGTGAAAATTTTATAAGTTCTTGAAAGTTTTGGAAATTTTTTAAAATATCGATAATTTTGTAATTTCTTCAAAGTTTCAAATTTTTTAAAAATATTAAAAAATTTTTGTAAATTTTTGTAAATTTTAAAAACTTTTCGCAAGTTTGAAAATGTTTGAAATCATTAAAATTTTTAAAAATCTTAATAATGTTTGAAAATATTTAAAAAATTTTGAAAATTTCGAAAATTTTTTGAAAATTTTTTTAAAGCTTGAAAATCATTGAAATTTAAAAAAATTTTTGGATATTTTTGAAACTTTTGGAAATTTTTTGATCATGTGAAAATTTTTTAAATGAATTAAATTTGTGGAAATTTCAAAAAAATGTAAAAATTTTTGAAAATTTTAAAAATGTTTAAATTTTTTGAATCTTTCGAATTTTTTAAAAAAGTTTAGAAATTATTAAAATTTTTAGGAATTTAAAAAATGTTTGAAAATTTTTGCAAATTGTGAAAAAAATTTTCAAAAGTTTTAAGATTATAAAAATTTGTGGAAACTTAAAAATTTTTTGGAAATTTTTGAAAATTATTAAATTTTTTGAAAGTATAAAAATTCTTTGAAAAGTTTGAAAATTATAAAAAATTTTGGAAATTTTTAGATATTTTGGAAATTTTTTGAAATTTTTTGAAAATTGTTAAATGTTTAAAAGTTTTGGCATGCCTTTCTAAGGCAGTGCCATAGTTCTTTGGCTACTATGCCTCTTTAGCTCTGTTAGCCTTTAGGGGGGAACGCAGTTTTTCGACTCGTATGATAGCTGCCCTCGCTTCGCTCTGGTAGCAATCTTTAAACTCATCGGAAATCGCTACTTTTCCCCCCTTGCCACGTAATCTACTATTCTACCAAAAAGAGCATAATTAAAAAAATTCATGAATTTTTGACCAGATACTTGAATTTTCATCTAAAATCGATCAATTTTTAACCAGAAATAATATACTTAAGTTTTCAGTTGAAAAACTGAATTCCAGTCCCTAGAAAAAACAAATCATCGCTATACGTTATAAATAATATTTAAAGAGTGATTAATTTAGGAAAAATTTGATTTTTTAATTTAGATTTTTGAAGATTTCGAAAAAAAGTTTAGAAGTTTCTTCAGAATTTTGAAGTATTTCTACAGAATACAAAGTTTTTCTTATAATTTATGAAAAAAATTTCAATGATTTCTTATTTTGAAAAATTAATTATAACAGAATATCTAAAAACATTTTGCAATTTTTTATAAGATTTTCAAAATTGCCAAATAACAATCTAGAAGATTTTAAGAAAGTTTTTTAATTTTGCAGGATTAATAAAAGATCAAGAAAAAATCGAGTCATTTAAAAACGAATTTGAAAGTTTCAAAAAGTTTCAATGTTGATTTACAATTGGAAAATATTTTTTAAAAATTGAAACAAAATACCACAGTTTTTTTAAATTTCTGGAAAAATGTTGAATAATTTTTTTGTATTGAAAGAGAATGTTTAAAAATATGTCAAAACTATATTTAGTATGAAATTAACAATTTCATTGATTTATTGTTTAATTTGAGGCATTGCAAATATGCTTTTATTTTGTACAGCGTGAATTTTTGAGCTTCTGACTAAAAAATTTCTAAATTAAAATTTTTTTAAGCTCGAATATATGAAGTTGAAAATTCAAAAGAGTTTCTCTCTGAGTGCTTAAATTTGCGATTCAGTTTTAAATGAATAGTTTTAATTTTTTTAAATACTTACACTTATAATAATTTTGTTACAATAGTTTTATGTTATAATAGTTTCTAACTAACAAACATGCATTTGAAAAAAAGGTGGAGGCCGAAGTAGGAAAAAAGCGAAATTAGAGAGTTTTTTAAATAGTCATTTTTGTGTTTGTCAAATAATTTGTTTTTAGCCTATTTAAAAAAAACTTGGAATAATTTAGGGGTGTAATCTAAAAAGAATGAACCAGAACTGAAAAAAATTAACAAGAAAAGCGCATCAAAATGTACAGGGAGAAACCCGTATGGTTGTAAAATCCATAAATTTGGTTGTCACAACCACAAAGAATAGTAAAATACAACTATGCAGGCTTAACTACAACTGTGCTTCCCACAACTACATAGCTGTTTGTATAGGAGACTAGTTATAACATCTACACTGTGTGGTTGCCACAAATATGTACTGTGTTTGTCACAACCACAATATATGGTTGCGGCACCCATAAAATGTGATTGTCACAACCATACTGTACATGTTTTCATAAATAGGATGTATCTGTCATAACTAGCATTTATGATAATGAATAAAAATTATCAGCATCAATAATACATAAGTTTTTATTTAAATTTGCATTTTACTAAGCCAAAAAGGAGATTCTTCGACTTCAAGTGCAGAA
>JAUELO010038661.1:0-10432 GCA_032357855.1 Amphibolips quercusostensackenii | reverse complement strand
TCTGTATTTTTTCTTATGTAGACAAATAATTATACACTATTATACCTAATTAATTTCTTAACTATTAATAAAATAATGATCATAAAAAACAATTTTTTTACTCACTTAGGGCTGTGGAATTCAATGTGAGCGAGAGAAGGATGAACGCCGTGAACCTCATGATTCCTCTTTATTTCTAACTATCTGAAAGTTACAGATTACAAATTTGTTTTAAAAAATTCAAAATTTGGAAAAGCTCATGAGTCAATTTTTTTATTTCTACATGTTCTATCGTCGAAAATAAAAGTATAAGAAGTAGTAATATTCAAATTAACATTTTTTTAAATAAAATGCAGCTTTGGTTTTTTTTAAACCGAGAAAGATTTCAAATTTATTTTTAACAAAAAGTAGATTTTTGAAGATTTCGAAAAAAGAAGCTTCTTAAGAATTTTGAAAGGTTTCGAGAGAACATCATTTTTGTTTAAGATTTCTGAGAAAATTTTAAATGATTTTCTTACTCAAATAAATAATTTTAAGAGAAAATTAAAAACGATTTCAAATGATTTCCGAAAATCTCGAAAAATAGTCTAGAGGATTTTAAAGCAAAATTAATTATTTCACAAGATTACAAACTTTTAGAATAAATTCAAGTAAGTTTAAGATGAGATTCAAGAGATATTTAGAAGTTTTTAAAAGATAAAAAAATAATCTAAAACTTGAAAATATTTTCGAAAATTTAAAACAAAATGTAAATTTTGGAAGATTTCAAATAAAAAATTCAAAGTTTTCTATGAATTTTGTAAGTTTGAAAAAAAATATATTTTTTTTGAATCGCTGGGAAAATTTTCAATGATTTTTTATTTTGAAAAATGTAGATTTTTGTAGGTTTTTAAGAATGAAGCTTTTTTAGAGTTTTGAAAGGTTTCGAAAGAAAAGATCTTCTTTTTAAGATTCTTGGGAAATTTTTTATTTATTATATCCCCATCCCCTCCTAAAAACATAAATCTTAAACCAAAATAGATTTATTTCCAATGAAACAGTTACATTTTTAACTAAAGAAGATTCAATTTCTACCAAAAAAGATGACTTTTCAATCTTTTAAAATCTTTTAATTTGACGCAAATTATTTCTTAAATTTTGAAAACTCTTAATTATTGAAAGAAAATTTTCTAGAAATCATTTAAAATACTTTCAAATTTTTCTCTTAAGATTATCTTTTCAGCCAAAAAAATAATAATTTAGAATTTTCTCAAGAATCATATAAAGAAAATTTTCTTCTTTTAAAATCGTTCAAAACTCATAACAAGCTTGTTTTTTCAAAACCTTCAAAAATCCACATTTACGTTCACAATAAAAAAAATAATTTAGTTTTAATTTACTTTAAAATCTTTACAATTCTCTAAATGAACTCACCCGATTTTTTGCCAAAATTTTAAAAAATTATTTAAAAAAAAAAAATTGCCCTAAATTTTTTAAATTTACTTTCAAAATTAATTTTTTAAAATCAAATATTTAAAATTTTCCAAGGAATTAATAAAAAAAGTTATTTTTTTGAAAACTTTCTAAATTTGTTCTATTTTTATATCTTTTAAAACTTCTAAGCGTCTGTTAAACTCTATCTCAAACTTATTTGAATTTATTCTAACATTTTATGATCTTGTGAAATTGCAAAATTTCGCTTTGATAAAATCTTCTAGATTCTTTTTCGAAATTTGAGAAATTATTTGAAATCGTTTTCAGTTTTCTCTTAAAATTATGCTATTTTCAAAAATAAAAGTTCCGAATTAAAAAAAAAATATTAGGTGAAAATTTTTTAAAGGTTTTGATCAAAATTACAGTTTGATGCTTCTAATTTTCTGAACTAATTAATCATTTTTTACACTGTTACTGACGTTGTGTAATGACTATCTGAATTTAATTTTCAAAATGATATGGACATATATACATATTTTTTTTAATTAGTGTCAAAGTTTTCTAATAGAATAAGTGTATTAAAATAAAATTTCAAATAAAGAAAAATTTATAATTCAGTAATCATATGAATGTTTTAATGAAATATTTTTATTAATTAGTAACTGATAAAATGACAACATTAATTCAATTTTTTAAATTATATTTATATATTGTTCAAATTATTATTTTCGAATTAGTTTAAAGATTATTAATATATTAGATGTATCGAAATGAAATTACAAATTAAGAAAAATATATAGTGTGAAAATTATTTGAATCTTTCGATAAAAAGCATTGTTTAATGCTTTTTATGTTCAGAACTGATTAATTAATTAATAATTGATTCTACTGAAACTCAAATTACCTGGAATGAGTTTAAAAGGGTTATTAACAAATCAAATTTTCAGAAATAAGATTAAGAAAAATATAAAGTAAAAAATATTTAAATGTTTTAATGGAAATTATAGTTTAATGCTTTTTATATTGTTAACAGATAAAATAGTTATTAGCTGATTAATTTTTTTAACGATTTTTTTAATGATTATTTATGATTACATTAGGTTAGATTATTTATGATTATTTACTTTGAAATTATGTAATTGAATATTGGCTCAAATTTGTATAATTAAAGATTATTTATGTTTATAATACATATTTGAATGAGGCTTTCAAAATTATATCTACATATATTTTACTTTTCCATGGAATAAGTTTTAAAGGTTATTATTAATTCAAATGTTTACAAAAATATAAAGTGAAAAATATTTGAATGTTCAAATGAAAATAACTGTTTATTGCTTTTTATGTTGTGAAATGATTGATTAATATGTCCATATATTTTAATGTTTTCTGGAATTATTTTTAAAGATTATTATTAATTTAAATATATTGAAATGCAACTTCAAGTGAGCAAAATATATAATGTAAAAATTATTTTAATGTTTCAATGGAAATAATTGTTTAATGCTTTTTAGGTTAAGAAATAATTAATTTGTTATTAATTGATTCTTCTAAAACTTACATTCTCTAGAATTAGTTTTAAAGGTTATAAACAAAGTATCTGAATTTAATTTTCAAAATTATGTATGAATATGTTTGAATTTTTGCTGATGTTACTATAAAAGGTTACTAATAAAACAAATATTCATAAATGAAAGTAAAAATTGAACAAAAAATGTAAATCAAAAAATATTTAAATGTTTGAATGGAAATTATAGTTCAATGCTTTTTATGTTGTGGATTCATAAATTAATTATTTGCTGATTAATTTTTTCACAATCTGAAGTTACATAAAGATTGAATTACAATTTGTTTTAATTAGGTACATAAAATGATTAATTATTTTTAAGTTATGTGATCGAATTTTGGCTATAATTTGAATGATAAAAGATTATTTATGTTTATAAAACTTCTATTCCAATTATATAATTTTTGTTAATTTTTTTGATGTGAAATAACTATTTGAATTATGCTCTCAAAATCATATCTACATATATTTTACTTTTTTATGGACTTAGTTTAAAAGTTTATTATTGATTCAAATTTTCAGAAAAATATACAGTAAAAAATATTAAAATTTTTTAATAAAAATTACTATTTATTGCTTTTTATGTTGTATCTGAATTTATTTTTCAAAATTATATAAAAATATGTTTTAATTTTCGCTGAAGGTACTATAAAAGCTTACTGATATATCATGAGAGATATAATGAGATATAATGAGAATTATAGTTTAATGCTATTTATGTTGTGAACAGATTAATTAATTATTACCCGATTAATTTTTTCACTATATTATATGACATAAAGATCAAAGTTTGATTTTTTTCAACTTAGTACATAAATTGATTATTTGCTTCAAATTTATGTTATTGAATACTGGCTTTAATTTTTATAATAAAACATTATTAATGTTTTGTATACCTTTACTTCAATTATATTATTTTCGTTAATTTTTAGGATCTTGTGAAATGAATCTCCGAATCACTTAGATTATTTAAAAAAATAAAGTTATAATTATTTGAATGTTTAAATGAAAATAATTTTTTATTGCCTCTTATGCTATAGACTAATTAATTAATTATTATTTGGTTAATTTTGTTCATAATATTAAATTACCTAAAGATTAAATGTTGATTTTTCTTTGTGAAGTTACATGAATTGATTATTTATTTAAAAGTTGTATAATTAAATAATGTCCATAATTTGTATGATAAAAGTTTGAAAGATTATTATTAATTAGAATCTTCAGAAAAATAGAAGGTAAAATTATTTTAATGATTTATTAAAGATAATTATTAAATGCTTTACAAGTTGTGAACTAATTATTTAATTATTATCTGATTAATTTTTTCACAATATTAAATCACATAAAGATTGAATTTGAATTGTTTTCTATTAAGTAACATAAATTTAATATTTACTTTTAGGTTATTAAATTGAATATGGGCTATGATTTGCATAATGAGAGTTTATTTTTTATTGAAAATACCTTTATTATAATTATATAATTTTGTACATATATGTTTGCGATGTTGTGAAATGATTATCTGAATTCAGTGTTCAAAATTATATAAAAATATTCTTGAATTGTTTCTGGAATTAGTATGAAAGGTTATTATAAATTTAATTTTTTGACAAACGCAATTTTAGATTTAAAAAAAAATATATATATTGAAAATTATTTAAATGTTTCAATGAAGATAATCTTAAATATTATTTTATTAATAATCTTTTTATTATCACTATATTATTAATTGATTCTATCAGAGCTTGCATTTTTAGGACATATTTAAATAGCTTATTAATAAATAAAATATTCGTAAATAAAACTAAAAATTAAAAAAATATATGAAGTACAAATTATTTGAATGTTTCAATAAAAATAATAGTTTGATGCTTTTCATGTTGTAAACAGTTTAACTAATTATTAGTTGATTAATCTTGTTCAAAATTTTAAATTAAATACAGATTGAATTTAAAATGTTTTCCAATTTAGTAACATGATTTGATTATTTATTTTAAGGTTTTGCAATTAAATATTGGCTATTAATTTTATAATTAAAGTCTCTTTTTTGAGAATGCATCTACCACAATTGTATAATGCTTTCAAATGTTTAAGATTTTGTTAAATCAGTACATAAAACCAATTTTCAAAATTATGTGTGCATATATGTTTTAATTTTGTTCGCAATTAGTTTTGAAGGTTATCAGCGAATTAAATGTATCGAAATGTGATTGCCACCAATTTTTATAAAAAAATTGTATCATTTAGAAATGTATGATTTCACCTCTATTACGTTCTTATAAATTCAATATAGCGTAAGTCGTCAAATTTCGAAAATGTTAAAAAATCATTAGGACCTAAAAGAATAAAATATTACCTATATAGCACTGTGCTTTCACTAAGTTTTATTAAAATCAAATTAATTAAATTTAATTAATTTCATTAAAGTGAAATTAAAATTTTCAGAAATTAAAGCTGAAAAAAAATTATTAGAATGTGTTAATGAAAATTATAGTTTAGCGTTTTTTATGTTGTGAACTGATTAATTAGACATTAGCTGCCTTATTATTTTCGCAATATTGAATTACATCAAGATTTTATATTATTGTTTTTCAAGTCAGTACATGAATTGATTATTCACTTTGAGGTTATGTAATTGAATATTGGCTATAATTTGTATAATAAAATTTTTATCTAGATTTATAATACCTCGATTCCAATAATGTAATTTTTGTCAATGTTTGTAAAGTTGTGAAATGAGTACCTAAATTCAGATTTCAAAATTATATGCAAATATGTGTCATTTTTTATTTTTTTTTAATTAGTTTAAAATCTTATTGTTGATTCAAATTTTCATCAAAAAAAATAAGGCGAAAATTATTTGGATGCTTTAATGAAAAACATTGTTTATTGATTTGTGTGAGCAATTCTGGATTATCAAATTCTACTATCTGTATGCTTCAGAGAAGAAAATGGGAAAAAACAGAAGATTTTCTAAATTAAAGTTTAAAGAGCAGATGAGAATTAAAATTAAATTTTCAAAATTATTTGCACACATGTATTAATTATTTAGCCATGCATGTACTTTAAAGCGCTGTTATTTCTCTACTAAAACTTTTTTTTTTGAATTAGTATGAAAGTTTATTGTTTAATCATATTTCAAGGGAGAAAGGTTTAACTTAATAAATATAACGTAAAAATTATTCAAAAATTTCTATGCAAATATATGTTTGATGATTTTAATATTGTGAACTGAGCATCAAATCGGAATATAATTTTCAAAATTATAGGTATTAACGTTATAATGATTTGGTGATGTAGTATTTTGATGCCTTTTACAAACATGGCCGTAAAAGTGCCCACAAATGTCATTGTTTTAAAATTCATTTTTTTCAAAATATTAAATTAAATAACCTAAAAGTGCAAAAACAATATATTTTAATGATTTATCAATATATTTTGATAAGTTGTTTATAAATATGTTAATGATGCATCGTTTGCATTTAAGGTGCCATTATTTATTTTGTGGAAATTTTCATGTCTACATTTGCACCACTATGCCCACGCGCCGCACGGCCGTTTTCAACTCTCGTGATACGTTTTATGCACAGAGCAGTACAGCGGATACATAGGGCTGTCCAAAAGAAAACTTTTCTGCATAACATTCCGATTTAAAAAAATTTATATTTACGACCCTCCCTAACATATATGCCAGAAAAAAAATTGTGTGACATTAATGCGTGTAAAAGAAAATAAATAATAAAATATAATAAAATATAATATTTATATTTATAAATATTTATAAAATATATAATAAATAAAATAAAATGCGTGTCTTATTTCTTCCACTAAGTAATCAATAATACATCAAAGTAGATAAATAATGCATAGGTTGTTGTCGATATCGTATAATATATGCATTCGAATCAGACATTAAAATTAAGAAGAAGACCATGTTTCTTACCTAGTATTGTAATTATTCACAATTTAAAGTAACTTTTCAGTCATTTGATTTCGCCGCAGAACAGACGCTCACTGCCGCCACGCGTCCACCGTATTTTCTTGCCGCGCGTGTATTATCGAACTGGCAGAGGGAAATTCCAGAGATGACGTCCTTGATCCTTCTTCTGACTTATTTTTTACTTGGGATATTATTGCTTACTAGACTATTATATGCGCGCGCAAACTCTCGTATTAATTTTCATCATTTACTCAATTTTCGAATAACTATTTATTCGTTAAAATCTTTTAACTACTTGAATTATTGTTGTAATTATATTCTACAAGAATAAATTCAGTGAATCCACGTGACGTAGAATTATTTCATTTACGATAACTATTCTTAATCGTAAAGGGCGAAGCATCATTTGAATATTTGAAGTACACGACTTTACCAACGAAATAAAACCGGAAACAAATATCAACAATAATTAATGTAATCATAAATTTGAATAGGAATAATGTTTCGTTGAAAATTTATCTAGTAATTATAAAATAGAGATCTAAAAAAATATATCAAGAAAATGTCATGAATGAGGACGGCGTGGTGGTGCAAATATAGACATGAAGATGTCCAAAAAATAAATTATAATACCTTAAATACAAACGATACATCATTATCATATTTTAAAACAACACATCAAAATATATTGATAAATCATTAAAATATATTATTAATGCACTTTTAGGTTATGTAATTTAACATTGTAAACAAAATTAATTTTTATACAATGACATTTGTGGCTACTTTCATGTAAATTTTCGTAAATTAGGGCATAAAAATACTACATCCCCAAGTCATTGAAACATTAAAACCTACAATTATAAAAATTATATTCCGATCTGATGCTCAGTTCACAATATAAAAATCATTGAACATGTATTTGCATTGTAATGTTTAAATAATTTTTACTTCGTATTTTTTAATTTCAGATTTTCTTTCTTAAAATATATCAATAAACTTTTACACTAATTTCATGCAACATAATTTTTAATAGAAAAATAAAAGGTTATCAGAAAACATTGCTGAATAATTAAAACATATGTACATACAATTTTAAAAAGTAATTCAAATATTCATTTCACGAACATTATTTTAAATCAGTACAATAAAAACATCGCTAATTCATTATAACATTATTATCTATAATTTTCAAAATTATATTCCGATACGATTTTTAGTTAATGAAATAGAAATCCTCAAGCGATTGCTTGCATTTAAACTTTCAAATAATTTAAAAGAACATCAGCGTACGAAAATACGTCGCTAAATAATTAAAACAGAATCTACATGTAATTCTTGAAATTGACTTCAGATACATGCTTCTCTTGTTTGGTGGTTATCTTAGCGATAGATTAGGTCCCACTTCTCCATGCTTCAGGGAAGTGAAGTGGGAAAATTTAAACTTTCTTCAATTAAAGCTTAGATTCTCCTTTTTGAAATAAGACCAAGAACATAATTAAATATTCCCCTGTTATCGAATTATAATAAATAATGTGTGAGTAGGTATCAAATTCACACCTTTATTTGTTAACAACATGCAGAAAACAACAGAAGAAAGAATATAGTCACCACTGGACAGTTCGATTTTCTTTGAAATTTTAAACTTTAATTTAGAGAATTTTCCATTTTTTATCCATATCTGAAGCATGCAGATAGTGGAACTTGATAATCGAGAATTGGTCATAAACATTTAAAATAATTATACAATGGTAATAGAGAGATATGTTTAAAAAATAAATAAGCTTTGATTATAAAAATTATAACCAGTATTTAATGACATTACTAGGGCCGGGTTTACCTTTGACGCCGCTCTAGGCTACCCAATGGAAAGGCCGCCCTTTGTCAATGTTAATTTCCCTAAGATTCAATGCACTAAGTAAAAAGAAAGGTTACGTGAACACGTGTAAAACCTCTAAAATTAGTAAAAATACTTATATTATAACTTTATTAATTTGTCAATATCAATCAATATTTATCAATCAATTTATGCTTGCACCGTCCACTGTCTGACATGCGTGCAAATAAAGGTGCACTCTCATGCCATGATCAGTGATGCCAATGTGGGCGCCTTTTGCTACTGCGCTTGCGTTAGGGCCGCGGACTGGTTGGCCGCAGTTGGCGCGCAATTCAAAATTGGAATTAAAACCAATTCTTGTAATTTAAAGAAATAAATATTGAAAAATGCACAGGAATGTATATAAACAATTATTTTGAATAACTTTTTTAAAAAATTTCTTCTGAAATTAAATGTTATGTGAAATATAAGTTATTATATGCAAGTCAACGAAAATAAACTGTTATTTCAAACATATATGTTAAAAATTTTTTTCTTGGCTAATTTCAAAACTTGTAATATTTATATACATTCTTGTGCATTATTCAATAATTATTATTTTAAATTACTAGATTTGTTTTTAATTCCAATTTTGAGTTGCGCACCAACTGCGGCCAACCGGTGCACGGCTCTAACGCAAACGCAGTAGCAAAAGTCGATGACAGACCATCGAATTAAAGTAGAGTGCCAAAATATAAACTATTCGTATGTTTTAATATATATTATCTTCTAATATAAAATGTTATTCAATTTACTATGTATAATATAATTTTTAATCCCTAAAGTTAAAAAAATTCCTCGGACGCAGTGTTACACCCAAAAAGTTGCTGCCCTAGGATATAGCCTTTTCAGCCTCTATATAAAATACGGCTCTGTACATAACTCTAATGTAAATAAACAATTCATGTTATTTAACAAAAAAAAGTAAAACTCCATCCTTATGTATTTTATTAATGTGACAAAAATGAATCAGTAATTGCTTAATCAAATTACAACATAAAAACCCATAAACAATTACATTTCTTGAAAGATTTAGATAATTTTTGCCTTATGTTTAAACCCGTAAACTTCAGAAATATCAGAGTATTGGAGTGGTCGTTCAATTGTAATGAAACTTGGTGAATTTACAGTGCTATATAGGTAATATTGTATCATTTTGAGTTAATTTGATTTTTAAATTTTTTTAATTTTGAGTTAGATTTTTTTGAATTATCGAAATTTCTGAAACTGATGATTGAATTTTGTTAAAATTTGAAGTTTTATGAGATAAATTATACATTTTTAAACCATGAAATTAGGATACAAAGATTTCTTATGAAATTACCTTTCGTTTTTAAAAAATGGATGGATTCTCTTCTGGTTCCAGCGATATCGTCGATAGAAGCTGCAAATTATTTTTATCTTATTGGAACGCTTCTTTCCATGCATTCAAATGCATTTAATCCATTTTTGTTTCCTGGATTGATTAAAAAAAATATGCCTCTTAAAATTATAAAATAATTTCAGAAACAAATTATTTAACCAAATTTCCATTACGAAAGTTTGAAGTCTACAAAAAATAATTTTATCTCTCAATTGTCCTTCATTTATGTTGTCAGGGAGATTTATAAGAATTTAGTACAGAAAGTTTGTCATTTAGTATTATTTGTTAATTTCG
>JAUELO010038644.1:0-10433 GCA_032357855.1 Amphibolips quercusostensackenii | reverse complement strand
TTCTGGCATTTTGGGAGATCCAGTACAAGTAATTAGTAAAGGACTATACAAGAACAAGTTGTTTTTTAAAAGCCGAGCGTTTAGAGAAAAGTGAGCATTTTTTCTTGATAATATATATATATATATGTATATTGAATTTCATTAAAATGTTAATTATGATATTGTTATAGACTTAAAACCATCTAGAACAATTCATGTTATTCTCTTTTTATTAACTAAACAATAGAACAAAGGATTTATTCAATAAAAAAAAAATTGTATTTTCGTTTATAACCGTTGCTAACTTCAGTGACGTCCCAGCGCAACAGGCTCTGGCTTCAGTGCAAATGGGACTGGCTCCAGCGCAAAAGGCTTTGACTTCATCGCAACTGCCTGCGACGCAATCGGCTACAGCTGCAGCACTGCTATCACAGGAGGCGGATCACTGGATGCTGCAGATTCCGGCGCATTACCAGCAT
Organism: Amphibolips quercusostensackenii; assembly: GCA_032357855.1. Lineage (NCBI taxonomy): Eukaryota > Metazoa > Arthropoda > Insecta > Hymenoptera > Cynipidae > Amphibolips > Amphibolips quercusostensackenii. The sequence goes on along the minus strand of JAUELO010038644.1, from coordinate 9,975 downwards.
CTGCAGGCTTATAATCAACAGCGACGGCTGATTGATCTGGAACGGCTTTGAGGCCATGAACAACAGTCGTACTAGAAAATGATTTTGCCGCTGTTGATGATGCCGCCGCTGATGCCAAGGCTGCAGCAAATGCAACAATTAATGTGTATGCAACAGCAAGTTGTTTGGGAGGCCAAAAGGAAAAAGGCCTCCAAAAAGGGCATGGCGACATAGAAGTGGGGGGTGCTCGCACAATTGACGAAATTATGACGGCTGGTATCATTAAAAATGAAATTCCTTTTTAAAAATTTCCCTTTTTATTTGGTAAAAAAATTAAGATTTTTTAAAACCTATTTCTTCTCTCTATCTATTGTCGTCGTCGTTTTTCTTGTGACTGTTGTCGTTGTCGTTGTTGTTGTCATCATCGTTGTTCTCGCTGAAGTTGTCGCCGTCTGTACTGCCGTAATTTGGAAAAATACCGTGAATCGCAAAAATCGAAAAATGATTTTTATATCGTTTAAATAATGTGAACTTCCGGAACAAGCTTCATAAACTATATAAAAAAGTTAAAGAATGTGTTGAAAACACATAACTTCATAATAGATTTATAATTCAAAGCATTGGTTAAATTAATTTTATTTTTAAACTAATAAAATTGACATTTTTTATTATAAAAAAGAATTATTAATTAATATTAAGCAGTATTTGAGTGTTTATTTTAGAGGAGTAGTTTTAAGAAAAATGTTTAAAAGTAGATTGCTTAAAAGAAAGCCCTAAATCGTCAACATTTGAACCTTCACACCACGAGGTGTGGTGTTTAGCTACCTTAAGGCACTATTTTTACGCATACGCTAGGCTTACAGCGTCTCAGGGGGGCAGGGATTTCAATAGCCTCCACTTCAGTTGTAATGTGCAGTTTGGAATATGCGATTCGTATTTTTTTCATGTTTTGAAGTATTTTTGTATACTGTTTTTAATGCTGATGTTTATGTACCTGCATTTTTTGGTCAATATATTATTTACGTTACTGCAAGAAGTTACAAAATATTTATTATCCTTTATGAAATATATTATGTGTTAGGGACTGCGCAGATAGCCGTTGTGTTTCCTAAAACTGAAGAAAAATGTAAGAAATGGAATTTTCTTATAAAATTTATCAGAAAATAATTGAAAAAGTCCTTTGAATAATTGTATAATGTTTTTGAATTCCTAAGAAACAGTATTATACCATAAACCATTTGTAATGTGTTTCAAAACGACTGGGGTGCGAAGAGACCCTAACTTGTGGTAAATGAGACTCTGTTTTACCTTGTGGTGTAAGGATCAAAGAGCTTTTAAACTATGAACGTTACGATTTTAATTTCAAATGTGATCAATTTTTAAGTGAAATTCTGTATTTTTTATGTATGAACAACATTTGATCACTCATCATTTGTAGAACAGCTTGGATAATTTTTAGAGATATTTAGATGTTTTAAAAAGATTCAAAAATAATTTAAAACTTGAAATAGTATAAGGGGTTAGTCTGCTTTGAAATCAAAAATTTTTGATTTTTTTTACATTATTTAAAAGAGTGTGTATTTGAAAATATTGTGTAAGCATTTCAAGAAAATCCGAGCGCCTCTATATATTTTTTGACCTAAGCATTACTACCTTAATTCCGTTTACTGCGCACTTCAAAACAAGTGAATGATGGAATCAGTAAGTTAGTGTCGCGCCTGGCAATAAGATTTTTTAAAAAATTTGCCAGTCAGCTCGAAACAAGTAAATAACGGGATCAGAAAGTTAGCGTTGTATCAAGCAGTAAGATTTCATAACAAAATTTTACAATTATTTTGAAATAAATGAACAACGGTATCAGAATAATAGTATCACGCAAGCTGGTACGCCGCGTTAGGTCGCCCGGCTACGCTACATATACATATATGTTCAGAAAATATGAAATAAGTAACATGAAAAAAACTACATTTAAGATAAAAAAAAACAATGTATATTTATATATAGAAAAAGGTATATTCATATCAATGTGAAAATAAAAATTTAAAAATAATAATTAGAAATAAAAAAAAGAACAAACGAACGTCCAAACGGCTTAGCGGAGTAAACATGTGAAATATGCCCAAGCACGTATCATGATGAAATTCCTGTCATAGGTTCAAATTTATGTAAAGTAAAATTTCTTCCAATAAAAACTCCTAGAAATTAATTTTTTTGGAAGTTATGGGGGAAAAGATGAATTGAAAAAGTTGTTTTTCTCGAAAACGGCTTGACCGATTTTGATAAAAAAAGATGTGTTGTAGATACTAGTAAAACTATTAAAAATTTTTTTTTTTGATTTTTCGAAAAAAATTACAAGTGAAAAAATTTTTCTTTAATTTTTTAAACAATTTTTTGGAGTTCATGTTCTAGAGATACCACCTCCATATTTTACGTGAACATTCCTTAGAATATCCTTCATAATATATATTCTTATTGAATTATTTGAAAGGGTGGAACGATGTGAGAAAAATGAAAATCGCACACCATACATTTGTGAGAGATATGGAGGGGAAAAGCTAAATAAAAAAAGTGATTTTTCTTGAAAATGGCTTTATCGACTTTTATCAACAAAAAATATATTTTAAAGATTAATCAGGTTAATTTAAAAAAATTTATTTTCTTGAAAAAGGGTGAGCATAAAAAAAATGTTTGAAAATTAAAAAATTTTTTTTTTCTTAGGTTGTTTTAGAGATGACACTCTTATTATTTTAGGCAAATATCCTTGTACTGCATGCTACAACTTAGATTTTTTATAAATTTTTTTGTGCGATGGAGAGTAATTAAAAAAAAAAATCAATATACGTAACAGCGCCGCCTACCGCCGAGGTTCACGGTGAATGAATGAGACCCTTTTTTCATATGATGTCTGCACTTTGCCTGTACACTTATAGTTTGCATAGTTTACCACGGGGGATCGCAGTACGTTTTTTTATTTCTTACTATGGGGGTGCTTTTTTAATGTAAGTCCTCTTGCCTCTCACATCAGTTCATAATCGTCCAAGTGCTTTTTTAATATGAGTCTGCTTGCCTCTTACATATTTCTTAATCTTCTTTACTTTCACCATTAATTACTTGAATGCAATTATAGGTCTTAAATAAATCGCTCAGTATTTCTGCTGGTTGAAAAACTTGTTATGAATGCCTTGCGTAAGATAAATAATTAAAGTTGGCTGCAATGTGAGAACAGCAGCCAACTGTTTTTTTATCATCAACACATTCACATGCATAATGTGTCAGACCCGTAACCCTAACGCTGTTAGGTTATTACCTTGAAAAACACCTATATGTTGTGCGAGAAATATGTCTGAATGGAGTTTCTTACTTCAGCACATTTTTCTTATATTCTTTATTCAATGTGCCGTCTTAATTTAACGTTTTAGCAAAATACTAAACAGCTTTGGAGAGTTGATATAATCCAGTAAATAGAATCTTAGGATCCCTTTTTGTCATTTCTGGAAAGTCTAATAAGTCCTTCGATGTAATACTTTGGAAAGGGTGTTTCTTTTGAAACCATCCTTTCTTTTCAGCCTCAATAGACAAAATATTTTCCATAGATTTTTGAGTATGCATCCTCTAAATTACTTCACCTAAAACTTCTACTTCTGAAAGTAACCTTCTTCCAAGAGTATTATTTAAAAATGACGCAATTCTTAAGTAACTTTCCACGTAAGGTAACAGTTCGTTATGAATCTTGTTATCAAGGAGGCGATACTTTTGTTTTAACATATTATGCACAGTTTCAAGAACCCACCGAATTTTAGTAACAAAACGTGACTGATTAGACTCTTCTTCCGTCAATTGCAGCACAAAATCCGCGATTAGGTACAAAAGTATCATCTTTTTTTAAAAAGTTTCGTAGACTATTTCAACGATAAGCATTGAGCTTTTCGTGAACACGCTACAAACAAATGACGATGGCTGTGATCGTTTTTTGACTTTGTGCAAGCGCGAAAAAACAAATGACGATTGCTGCGTTCGTTTTCTGTTTTGGTGCACACGCGACAAACAAATGACGATTTCTGCGATCGTTTTCGTTTGCCTGCTTTACACAGCGTGAAATAGTATATCGTGCATCAAGGGCGCAAAGAAAGTTATTTTTGCGTGTGTCCAATTTGACTCTGCTCAAAGCGAGGGTACTAATCTCACGAGGCAAAATAACTTCATTTACGCCTATCGATCTCTCGTATATTTACTCTCATTTTTAAATTTTATTTGTTTCCTAAAGATACTTAAATTCGTAATAAGCATAAAAGCATGCATTAATTATGAGTGGATAAAAATAATAAAGGAAATGATTTACCTATTCTAAATTTTACATTCTAATATCATAATTAATAATTGGACATCTAGATTTTTCAATTCTAATATAAAAGTGAATGATTGCACTTCTATGTTTTGAAATTCTAGTATTACAATAAAAAATTGCAGATTTAAGTTTTAAATTTCTCGACTCGGGAGAAGAAATGAAGACTCTATTGTCTTTCAAATATGCTGTTGGATGATCTAGAATTCGCCCTGTTTCTAATTAAACCTTAGACACGTACGTCTTTCTACCTTTCTTTATATATCTATTTATTTCCTTAGTTTGCCGGATCTAGCTTTGAAGTATATTCTATAATCCTTATTTTAAACAAATATTCAGAACAAAATCACGTGGCAAGTTATATTTTAAGCTCTTTTAATTTTTATTAGAGTTTTCTGAAATCCTTTATCCTGTTCGTCTCTGCTTTGAGATTTTCGAAAGACATAAATCTGAGTCAATTAACAGGGTAAAATTCTCGTACATAGAAAATTTATGACTCTCGATTTTGCGGTAAATTTTTCGTAGATGTTCCGAAAGTTCGCGCCCTTTGAATCTCGTGCGTCAGACGAGAGAGCTATGGCCTTTGTCGCACTCCTATCAGATGTCGAGAATACAGTTTGCTAATTCGTTTCCTGTACGACAAAATAAAGTCAAACGACACTCGGTCGCACGAGTACATCTCCTTAGCAATATATTTTCATATTGATCGAGTATTTCCCTGAGTTTTTCTTTCTCATTTTCTTTTTCTCGTCAGTGTACCTTTAACGAGGATACACTCCTTTAATCCGTTTCCTGTACCACAAAATAGATTCGAACGACACTTTATTGCACGTGTACATCTCCTTAGCAATATATTTTTATATTGGTAAAGTATTTTCCTGAGTTTATCTCTCTCCTTTTCTTTCTCTAATCCTTTTTCCTTTACTTTTTTAGAGATTTTTTCATAATTTATATTACGAGTAGCTTGTCATGCTAATTTTATTAATTCGTTCTTCCTCATCTTCACATATCATTTTGATAGTTGGCGCTCCTTTTAGACCTGAGAAGATGTCTAATTTTTTTATAAAATTAATATGACTTTAATTTCTGTAATATGTCTATTCCGAATATTTAAGGCCTTGAAAGAATTATTACAACCACGAAAATAATTTATATTTTACCCGCTGGTAATAACTATTCGATAAAAATTTGTTTCTTCAGTTTGACACGCTTTCCTCTCACTGGTTCTCTTACATAGACTCCACTTACAGGCAGTGAAGGATAAGGTCTTAATTTTCTTTCAGTGTTCTTGAAGACTTTCTCAGAGATACACGTATCTCCTACTACGATGTCTTAAGCTCTGTTTTTCATCTTCATTTTGATCATGTAAAGCATTAATGTTGCATGATACCAGGTGCCGCGTCTTTTTTTAGATTCTCCACGTTTTCCATCTCATATGACGTTGGTGGATTTTCTCCTTTATTAATAATGGTAATTTCATCTTGATCGATGTTCCCATTTCTCACTCTGTATGTGGATGATGGTTAGTTTCACCACTGGCCTTTTTCATCAGAACAATTTTTCCCTCGGACCACGACACACGGGGTGATCTAGCTGCTTGAATGGCTCCTCCAGTAGCTGTCGCATATGATTAGGTGTAGCATGGGGTGCAGTGTAAGATCTTTCTCCACGCTGCTGCCCCCCACTTAATAATAATCTCCAGTTGGTTCAATTTAGTTGCTGGCCTCTGTATTCATAATTTTCTTCATTTCTTCGTCTCTTTTTTTTTCTTATTATCAGTTTGTCCTGAGTATACGTGTCCTATCTTGTCGAAATTTTCTAGCAATTCTATTAGTTGCTCTTCTTTATTTATGCCGCGGCCTATAATTGTATATTCTATATGTGCGGATCCAGCTATTTTGCTTTAGCACATAATTTTATAGTTTATTCGGTTATTAATAAGTCTTTGTTTAGTGGAGAGTATGAAATGCATAGAAATCACGTATCTCGTACTTAATGAATTTTCACCACTTGATTGCTGTACCTGACAGTGATCTCTCATTGAGATAATGAGTCTAATGTTTCATTGGTTGTACTGACTCCCAATACTGTCTCATTTGACTGATTAATGTAATGGGACACTTCTCTTCTTTAAACCCCGTTTGAATATATTGTGTGCTTGTTCTTCTTAAATCCTCTTCTCTTTCTATACTTATTACTCTGCAAGTAGTATGTCGGTGATCGTTCGCAACGTTGAGCTCCGCTGCTCTCGATCTCTATTCTTGTATAGCATTTTGTTCTCGTTGTAATACTCTGCCTTCTGCTGCTTTTATTCTTTTTCGTTGTAAGGCCTCTTTTTTACCTTTTTTTGCTTCCGTCTTCCTTTGTCTAGGAATATTCTTCTGTTGATTCCTTTTTCCATATTTTTTAGCATTTCTGCGATTGCTTGCAGAGTAAATAAAATATGATAAGTCACAAAAAACACAAGGTAAATTTAAATTAACTGAAAATAAGGTTCCAAGTCACTGCAAAAATCGTAAATAGTTACGTTAAAAATTTTTTTAAAGTAACAAAGTTACCCTAAAAGTTACTAATAACTTAACTTTTCAGTAACATAGTTTCTTGTAACTAAGTTCGTTGTAACAAGTTAGTAACAGTCTGGTCCAGAATTTTTTGAGTACTTACTTAATTTTAAAACGTTGTTTGAGCGATAGCGGTTTGAGCGCGGTTTGTGGGCGCCCGCTTTTTCTTGCATGCAAAATCTTAAGCTTTACTGCAAAAAAAAACCTTAAATATTACTGCAATATCGCTTATTTTTCAACTTTACTCTAAGTTTACAAAGTTCTGTGTTCCAGCTGGGTATACACAGCACACACCGCTGGTTTCACACCGACCGCAAATTATATCGCGGCCCAACAAAAACCGTTAGAAGTTGCGGCCTTCTATGAAGGCAGCATGGCACGTGCCGTTTGCAAGAGATAAGAGGTACAGTTCATGGGCATCAAATTCAACTTCCTGTTCTGCAATTTTCCCGCTTCAATTTTTTGAGATAAGTTGAATTTGCAAACAATTTACACATTGTAATCAATTGAGGATCCGGATGTAATAACTTGCCCGACGCTCGAACAGCTACATAAGTGTTGTCCGATCGTCTCAGAAAATCCAAATTTTTAAAGTCGACAAAATAATTTTTTTTGAGTAGAGGCTTGTAGAGAATGAGAAAAAGGGACTTTTTTTTCTTGACAGTTGGGAAGTTTTTAAGCTTTTTATCGACGTGTTACTACCAACCGGTGGAATATACATGTTTTTATGGTTGTATCAACTTTTTTTGTCACATAATTATTTTTACCAGGAAAAATGAAAAACTGAAAAATGTTTACTCCAAAAATCATTAAGTTCTTAAAACGTAAATCGTCTTAAGTTGACCAAATATTATCGATATCGTTAAAAACTTAGTATAAACACTCAGTACATTTTTTTAATGGCTGAAGAGGAAGAAAAGTTGGACAAAATACTATTTTTTACTAATATTTAATTAAAAAATGACACCGGGCCAGTAAAGACGTTTTCATGGCTTCTTCGCCAAAAAGTATCAAGGGAACTTTCAGTTTAAAAAAACTTGCAGTGAGACATCCAGACTGAAAAAAACTCGATTTAAGGAAATGCGTTTATTTTGTTTTTTTTCCTTGTGCCAAGGCACCGTTAACTGCTGTTAAGTAAAGATTGTTCAGATGCAAAAAATTCACGCATCCATTCAAGAAAATGATTTCTTTGGCGATATTTCTTTAATATAAGTAAATATTTCTTTACACTAAAAGCGAAAAATATTAAGTCAAAAAAATAATTTCCTACAAGGTAGAAACTTAGGTTTATTGAATATATTTTGAGCGCTCAAAGAACTCTTTCTTTAGTCCAATAAACTTGATTTTGTGAAAGAGATAAATATATTTGAAAATTGAATAATTTATTGAAGCAATGATTTTTTTTTTACTAGAGAAAATATTCACTTAGGATAAATGAATTTTCATTCAGTCAAAGAAATATATATTTTATGCTAAGGACTGTTAGAATAATAACCATAAAACAGTTGTCTAAATTTAAAAAATATCCCTTCACAATAAGTCGATGTTCAATTTTCAAATGAAAATCTCGAATTCCATTCAGTTAAAGGCATCCTCTATTCGCTCAAATGATACTTAACAGGCTGAAGTAATTATTTATTTGCTTCAATAATTATTCATTTTTCATACAATTAATCGACTTATTTTAAATAAAGAAATACATAATTGGACATACTCAGTACAACCATTTCTTCGCAGTAAAGAATTTTTTTTTATTTAAAAACTTTATTTTTTAGTCTATGCCTAAGTATTTGAGAAACATTACTGAATAGTTTCAGATCGGTTCAGTTAAAATTGACGGAAATATCGATTTTATAGGTAAGCGTGCGGCTCGGTCCTCCAAAAAAAATATCCGTATAACGAAATGTTATCAGTGTCTCTCAAAGAAAATAATTTCTGCTGAAGAAGTTTGTTGGCAGCCAAAATCAACAGAATAATATGCTAAGTAAATTAATAAAGACGAAGCCTCCATCCATGTACGACTTGAAAAACTCAGGTTAACGTTATTCTATGTGAATATGATTTCTATTACCTATCTGGCCACGTTCCTGTTCGTCAAAAATTGTTGCGCACTTTGTTAAACATAAGAAAAGGAAGATTCGCTACTATTTATAAAAAGATCGTAAATAACAAGTCATTGCAAGATAATAAGAACACGCATAATAATCACGTTTTAAAATTAACCGATGAATTGAAAAACCTAATTCATAAACCGTTTATCACGGTCACATTCTGAGTCTCATTGAATCCAAAAAACTTCTGAACCACCATGTTTTGATAACTCAGATATAATTTTAACTAAATTATACGACTCGTTTATTAAACATTGAACTAAAAAAACTAGTAATTCAAAACATCCGATTGCAAAGTCAACTTATAGCAAGTACCTCATCCACAATCTAAATTTTAGTTTCACGAAACCACGCAGCGATGTTTGTGACTTTTGTTTTGAGCATAGAAATAGTATAGGTATTAACGTTGAACTCGAAAATTATAAAGTCAGTGTCGCAAGTAATAGAAGGTTAAAACAGAATATGCTGTCAAAAAAGAATGTATTGTCTTGAATTTTATTCCGGACAAAATTCACCCTTACGGAAAATTCCAGTTTGCGCTCAATTTAACCAAAGTCTAAATTCTTTGAGCCTCACCTTGAATTCTTAGGTATTTCATCAAATTATTTTCAATTCCCCTAAACTTTTTTGAGCTGATTTCAAAGCTGCTAAATTTAATTATTCTTTTCATATTTCTAAATTGTTTTTAATTTGTTTGAAATTTTCAAAGAAGCTTTCCCGGTGCCGTCGATGATGCTGCCATACCATCAACTACCACAATATGGAACGCCCGCACAGATCTAACCGACATATCTTTCTTTGCCTCCAAATCCGTTGCAGCACTTTCAAGTGCCAACAATGCAGCGCAATTTGTCTTTATTTGTTAAAAATTCTAATATCTAAAAAATTTTTATTTATTGTTTAAAACTCATATTTAGATGAAAAATTTATATTTGCAACGGTTTAGTAGTGTCGAATCAATAGGGGGGGGGGGGGAAAATGT
>JAUELO010038636.1:0-10433 GCA_032357855.1 Amphibolips quercusostensackenii | reverse complement strand
TTTATCAATAAAATAACCTATTCGCGATGATTATATGTTGAATCAAAGGATAAAAAAAACTGATTTCTCAAAAGAGAACCGCAACGCGAGATTCTGAAATTGCGATTTCTTTCTGCATTTCCAATCGGGTAACAGCTGTTACTGCGCTCGTTCTTATTCGGCTTCGATCGTTAATGATCGAAAATTCGTCCTGCGGATTGAACACTACTCAGTCGTTTATCATAAATAAATTACTAGTGCAGCTTGCACTAACGAGTAGTGTATATATATTTTTTATAAACAAACCTGTCGTGTATAGGAAAGCACTCAATGCTTAAGGATTTTTTTACATAGCATTTTGTGCAATACGAGCACGTTATTTTTAACTTAAGAAACTTATACAAATTTTTTCAGACAAAATTAAAAATATTGTCAACTTTTCTACAATTTGTCGTGGACTGAATATGCCTTCTTACTTTAATTTCGTGTGGTAAATGCAGAACTATTTTTCCTAGACTATTATCGAGAATTACAAGACTCGTTTTCATTTACTATAAAAAAGTTTGAAATCTCTTATTAAAATATAAATTAATCAACTTGTCTAAATTTTAAGATAGAATTTAATTTTTGTATAATTGCAAATCCTTCTTCTCTTTTTACAGAACTGAATGCTGCGGAAAGTGAGGCATCAAGTTCAGTACCAAAGAGCAAGCGCGGGGGGGTCAGGCCCGGAGGCGGCCGCCCCAAAGGGGGCATGCGTGGGGGATTTCGATTAAAAGATACAAATCGACACCCCGTTGTTATTAAAGGTCCGGCAAATATGTCCCTCATGCATATGGAGCAGGATATTGAGCTCTGGCTAGATCCGACTGAAACAAAAATATTGCAAGCTAAGTATCCGAAAAATGCTTGTCCTACTGGCCGAGATTATGGATGTAAAAATTTTCTAGTCCGTCTTGGTACGCTAAGCAATGGCCTAGAAATAGTGGAATATGTAAAGTCGAATGGAGAACTTATGGGAGTCCGAGCACCAATATTTACTAGTAAGAGGCTACTTACAAATTACGTAACAGATTTTTTTGCTAATTTTTTAGTTTGTTCCCTCCTCTACGTAAAAAAAATTAGGGAATACGAAAAACGCTTCTTAAAAATTAAAACTAGCAAAAAGCTGTGTCATCTGGTGCATATTACTAGTACAATTTTCCTTTTTTCCAGATTTCTTGAAAAGCTAAAGATTAATTCAAAGTAACCTAAGCACGAACAAAATTGAGCAAAACTTTTAATAGAAACAGAAATCTTTTGATTCAGATTTCCGAAAAATTATTGGTACCCAAAAAGTAACTTGTTTAACGAAATAAGTTACTTTTTATTACTGTCATTTGACACGTTGAGAGCAAAAGCGAACGAAAAAAAAACTTACGCAGAAGCGAAGTAAAAACGTGCGAGAGCAAAAACGACTTAAAAAAAGACGTGAGCAAAAGCGAGCTAAGAATGAAGGGAGGAGGTTCCCCCACTTTGTTTCTTTACGCCACGCGCCGAAAATGCGCGAGGACGAACCCGAGCTCGTTTGACTTCACGATTTCCTTTCTCTCATTCTCTTGCTTCTGGATAATCAGAGGTTTTGAGTTGATTTTTGTTTCATGAAATTTTAAATAAGAAATGTACTCTGTATACAATATTCAAGGTGGCCGCTGGACCAGGGAACCGAGAAGTGGCCGGGAAATGATAGTGGATTTATTTTTTGATCGGGAATTTTTCAAATATTTAGGAAAAAATCTGTCCAGCTTTGATTTTAACCGTTCTTAAATTAATTAGTTAAATTGTTTTATTCTTAAATTATCATATCATTCAGATTAGAAAACGTATTTTAAAAATCTTTTGCTTTAAAAATTGTTTATTTTAGATTTTAATATTTAAGCCTATATTTAAATTTAAAGAATTTTAAAATGCAGTTTTAAAGACTTAGACAATTAAAAATTAGAAGCGTTTGAAACTGAAGATTTTAGATAAAAAACATTTTTAGTTGATCAACTGTGAATAAAAATTAATTAATGATCTATAAAATTGAAATGTACTTTAAAGCCTTATTAAGTAAACAAATGTAAACGCCCCATTAAAACTTTATAAAACATTTTCAAATTTCAAAATAACTTGAAAATAATATATATTCATAATTAGGGGCTTTCATTAAATTTCAAACGTTGTTTCAGTGTTAAATATTTCATTTTTAAAGCAATTATATAAAAATTTTTTATTAAGAAAAAAAAACAATCACTTAATATTTAGAAATAACTGACTGTTCATTAAAAATCAGTTATAATAAGGTGAATAATCAAAACATTTCGTTAAGATTCCTAGAAAGATTGAATACGATCTTTTATATCAATAAAATAATTTCAAGAGAATATTTTAAAAAATTTAGAAATATTCAAAAAATCATTAAAAATAAATGTGAAATATTTGTTTTGATAATTAGGCAGGATTTTTCTAAAATTGTAGGAAACAATTTTTAACAAGTTTTAGGATAAATCCAAATCATATAAAAGTTTTTAAAAGTTCTGAAAGAATTTCAAAAATAATTTAAAATTTGAAAAAATTTAAAACAACGTGTACATTTTTCAAGATTTGAAACCAAAATTTTGAATTATTTTAAGAATTTTTAAACTACTTAAAATGAAAAGAATTCAAGTTATAATTTAAGAAGTTTTCAATCTATAAATAAATGCAATCGTTTAATTTTTAATGTTTCTAGATTATTATTGTTCAAATTGATATAATTTTCAAAATTTTCAAATTCATTAATTGATTTTTCAATTTCGAATTAGACAAATCAAATGGTTTATAAAATATACAATTTAATTTGTCTCATTTTTCATAGTATTTTTTAATTTTGTTGTATTATATTTGTAATTTTGCATTTTTTACAGAATTTTCAGATTCCAATAATATTAATTTACCAAACTTTCTAATTTTTTCTTTTTTATTGATTCCTGTATTTCATTTTGAGCAATATTAATCTAGAAACATTAAAAATTGAACGATTACATTAATTTATAAATTGAAAACTTCTTAAATTATAACTTGAATTATTTTAATTTCAAGTAGTTAAAAATCCTTAAAATACTCCAAAATTTTAGTTCAAAACCTTGAAAAATGTACACGTTGTTTTAAATTTTCACAAATTTTAAATTCTTTCTGAAATTTTTTTAGAACTTCTAAACAACTTTTAAAATAATTTGGATTATTCCTAAAACTTGTCCAAATTTGTTTCCTACAATTTTTTAACAATCCTGCCTAATTATCAAAATGAATATTCCACATTTATTTTTGATAATTTTTTTAATATTTCCAAATGTTTTTAATTATTGTTTTGAAATTATTTTTTTGAGAATAAAAGATCGTTTACAATTTTCCCAGAAATCGAAAGGAAATGTTTTTCATTCTTCTGAAGCCTTTCACAATTCTTAAAAAGCTTTACAATTTTTTGTTCGAAATTGTCAGAAATCTAAATATTGTTTTGAATTAGACCGCGGTCAATTCGCACCAAAATTGCAGTACGAATAGCCGGATTTTGTCGGTATACGTAGGCACTCCGTTTAAATTATTTGAAATCATTTCATATTCAAAATCAATTTCAGATTTATTAAAAACTCCTTGACATCTCTTCAACTTACTCGAACTTTTTCTGATACTAATAGGTGTTCAATTAATAATTTATATATCTAATTTTAATAATTTGACTTACCAATAAAAATGATTAAAATAGAAAAATTAAAATTTCAACGTTCAAAGTTTAGTTCTTTTTTTTTTGATTATTTAATTTATTATAACTGATTTTAAATGAACAGTCAGTTATTTATAAATATTAAGTGATTGTTTTTTTCCTCAATCAAAAAATTTCAAATAATTGGTTGAAAAAATGAAATATTCAACACTGAAACAATGTTTGAAATGTAATGAAAGACTCTAATTATGAATATATTATTTTGAAGTTATTTTGAAATTTAAAAATATTTCATAAAGCTTTAATCGGGCTTTTACATTTGTTTATTCAATAAGGTTCAAAAGTACATTTCAATTTTATATACCATTAATTAATTTGTATTCACAGTTGATCAACTGAAAATGTGTCTTATCTAAAATCTTCGATTTCAAACGCTTCTAATTTTTAATTGTTAAAGTCTTTGAAACTGCATTTTAAAATTCTTTAATTTAGAATGTAAGCCTAAAAATCAAAATCTAAAATGAAAAGTTCAAAAATAAATAACAATTTTTACTAATTATTCAAAAAACAGTTGAAATTAAAGCTGGACAGATTTTTTTCTTAATATTTAAAAAAATCCCGGTCAAAAAATAAATTCAATCTCATTTCCTGGCCATTTCTCGGTACCCCGGCCCAGCATCCACCTTGATAAATGTGCACAGATTACAGTTCTTATTTGAAATTTCCTGAAACAAAAATCGACTCAAAACCTCCGATTATTTAGAAGCTAGAGAATGAGAGAAAGGGAATCGTGAAGTCGGACGAGCTCGGGTTCGTCCTCTTGCATTTTCGGCGCGTGGTGTAAATAAGCAAAGTGGGAAAAACCTTCTCCCTTCATTCTTGGCTCGCTTTTGCTTTCGTCTTTTCTTAGGTCGTTTTTGCTCACGCACGTTTTCACTTCGCTTTTGCGTAAGTTTTTTTTTCGTTCGCTTTTGCTCTCAGCGTGTCATTTGATGCTTTAAAAAACTTTTGATTTGAAACAGAACGTAAACTTTTATATTGACTTTTAGTCTATTCAAATTAAAAAATCTTTATTTTTTTTCCAGCTGCAAACGTTATGGAACCTAATGAAGTACAAAGCTTTATCGTTTATTTTGGCAAGTACTTTAGAGTAAAAATAAATCCTAAAACAAAAAAGGCGGTAGGAATTGAACTCGCTACTGAAAATGAACATGAAGCTGTACAAGGTCAAAGAGCCGAAGAGGCTAATATTGCTGGCATGAAATTTTTCGTGTTCAGAGGGCCTGATGGAGACATTACGGGAGCTGAGCTTTCCAAGAGATCAGCTTCACCTGAAGCTTTACCTCAAGCTCCACCTCTAATACCCTAATGAATAATTGCATAAAGATAAATCTATACAAAAGACAAACAACAAATGTAAAAATTGTATATAATTTTTGTGACGTTCATTCCTGAATAAAAACATAAGGAACTAAAAATTACTTGTATAATGTACCATTATGTTATTGTATACACGGAGAGAAGTTGGGTAAAACCGCTGCGCTAGCGATTAGAGCGTGGCTGCACTTGGTTTGATGTGGCGTAGAGATACCGAAGTCGATTTCGATTCTTCAAAGGGATCTATTTCTAGCGCTCGAGAATCGATTCTTTGAAATCGATTCTGACTGGTGGAATCGATAGCAGAATCGATTCTCCAGTGAGGAATCGACGTCAATTCTCTCTTCTCACGTCAGATCCCAGTGCGGCCGGTCGCATGACGCGGCAGATTTTTGCTTTTACCTGCATCCACATGCAACAACTTGCATCCGCGTCTCTTTGACTTTTTTCATAATAAAATAATCGCAGTGATATTCAATTTTACTTCCTCTTTTTAGTTAAAAATTTTCAAAATATTTAAACTTTTTTAAAATTTTCAAAAATTTTAATAATTTGAAAGATGTTTAAACTCTAAAAAAATTCCAAAAGTTTCCGAAGTTTCCCAAATTTTTTAAACTTTTCAACAAAATTAAAAAAAAAAAATCAATATTGCCAAAAGTTTTCAAAATTTTCAAAAATTTTAATAAATTCTAAACTTTTTAAAAAAATCGGAATATTTTTAAAATGTTCCAAAATCGTTTAAAATTTCCAAAATATTGAAAATTTTCTAAAAATTTTAATAATTTCCAAACTTCTCGAAAAAAATTTAAACTTTGAAAAAATTTTCAAAATATTCACTCTTCTAAAATTTTCCAAAATTTTAATGATTTAAAAAATCTTTAAACTCTAAAAAATTCCGAAAGGTTTCAAAATTTTTTTAACTTTTAACAAAATTTCAGAAAATTATCAATAATTCCAAAAATTTTTTAAATTTCCAAAAATTTTCCGAAAATTTTAATAGTTTTCAAACTATTTAAAAAATTTCAAACTTTCAAAAAATTGTTCAAAATTTCCAAAATATTTAAAATTTTCTAAAAATTGTTTGAAAAAATTTTTAACTTTTAAAAAATGTCCAAAATTTTTCAAAATATTCAAAATTTTTCAAATTTTTAAATAATTTTCAAACTCATAAAAAAATTTAAAACTTTTCAAAAATTTCCAAAATTGTTCAAAATTTCCAAAATAATCAAACTTTTTTAAAATATCCAAAAATTTTAATAATTTAAAAAATGTTTACAATTTCAAAAACTTCCAAAAGTTTCCAGCATTTTTTAAATTTTTTAACCAAATTTCCAAAAATTACCAATATTCCAAAGATTTTCTCAAATTTCCAAAAATTTTCAAAAATTTTTGACTTTTTTGAAATTTCCAAAAATTTTTAACATTTTCAAAATTTCGAAAATTTTAATAGTTTTAAAAATTTTCAAACTTTCAAAAAAATCAAAATGTTTGAAATTTTCTAAAAATTATAATAATTTTAAAAATTTGAAACATTTAATAAATTTCCAAAATTGTTCAAAATTATTAAATTTTTCCAAAAATTTAAATAATTTCCAAACTTTGAAAAAAAATTTGAAACACAAATTTTCTAAAATTGTCCGAAATTTCTAAAATATTGAAAATTTTCTGAAAATTTTGATAATCTCCAAACTTTTTAAAAAAATTTGAAACTAAAAAAATTTCCGAAATATTCCATTTTTTTTAAATTTCCAAAAATTTTAATAATTCAAAAGATTTTTAAACTTACAAAAATTTCCAAAAATCTTCACAATTTCTTAAAGTTTTCAACGAAATTTTAAAAAATTATCAATATTTCCAAAAGTTTTCAAAATTTTTAAAAATTTTTCAAAAATTTTCATAATTTTCGAAATTTAAAAAAAAATTTCAAACTTCTAAAAATTTCCAAAATGGTTCAAAAGTAACAAAATATTCAAAATTTTCCAAAAATTTAAATAATTTACAAACTTTCTAAAAAAATTGAAACTTCCCAAAAATTTCCAAAATTGTTTGAAATTGTCAAAATATTTAAACTTTTTAAAATTTTCAAATTTCTTATAATTTAAAAAATCTTTAAACTTTGAAAAATTCCCAAAAGTTTTCAAATTTCTCAAAAAAATTTTAAAAAATTATCAATAATTCCAAAAATTTCCGAAATTGTTCGAAATTGCCAAAATGTTCAAACTTTTTTTAAAATTTCCAAAAATTTCAATGATTTATAAAATTTTTGCACTTTGAAACTAAAAAAATTTCTAAAATATTCAATTTTTTTTAAATTTCTAAAAATTTTAATAATTCCAAAGATTTTTCAACTTAAAAAATTTCCAAAAGTTTTCAAAATTCAAAAAAATTTTCCATCAATTTTAATAATTTTTGAACTTTAAAAAAAAAATTTGAAGTTCTCAAGAAATTTTTTAAATTGTTTAGAATATTTAGAAGAATTCAAGTAAAAAGGTCGAAAATAATGTTATGAAATATGTGAACGCGCCCTTTGAAGAAAAAAAGAAGTTTATTTCTAAGATAGAAATCAATTTTCATATTAATTTTTGAAGATGAAGTAAATTTCTACATTGTTTTGTGAGTGGAAATAATTATTTAGATCCTCTTCAACAACGTAGAAGTGAATTTTGGATTTTAAGGTCTTTAATATTTCATATTGTTTAATTATTATAATCTGGACTGCGAAGGATCCGACGTGGTTACAATGCGATGAAAAAATGTTAACAAACCTGCATTAATATAAAATGTATGTAGGGTGAGAGTTAGCTTGTTGTTTGCTACGTGCTTCTGAGAAAAAATTAATTCCGAAAAGGATAATTTAATAATTTTCGGTGCAACCCTAATTTTGAATTTAAAATATTGATAATTTCTAAGATGAAATTAAATTTTCACATTATTTTGTAAGTGGAAATAATTATTTACGTACTCATTTATAAAGAGGAAGTAAATTCTGAAATTTAAAGTCTTTAATATTTTATATTGTTAAAATTTTATAAGTAGGACTGCGAAATATCCGACATTGTTGCAATGCGATGAAAAAATGTTAACAAAGTTGCGTTAATATATAATGTATGTGCGCTGAGAGTAAGTTTGTTGTTTGCTAGCTCTTTCTGAAGAAAAATCAATTCCTGGAAGGATGATTTAATAATCAATAATAATTAAATTGAATAATTTTTGGCGTAACTGCAATTTTGAGTTTGAAATATTGATATGATGTCAAAATAAAACTTAATATACAAATTAAAAAATAATTACTGTTTTTTAATTCTTGACCAAATTATTCATAATAATAGATAAACACTATTACATTTGATTGATTAATAATTTCAATTAACATCATTTAATTGTTAATCTGAATTGAAATTATTGATTCAAATCAAAATTTAAATAATGGCGGGTTTTTGTGAATTGGTGCGAATCGATGGAATCGATTCTAAAATCGATTTTTTCGTCGATTCTTCGATTCTTGGCATTGTCATTTCTTTGGGAATAGAAGAATTCAGAATTGTTTTTTGCTGTCGATTCCGGAACCCTAGAGTGGCGTCTTCTTTCAATTCGTGGCAGAGGTTACCCCAAACTTGCGAAGATCAGTTGCTCCGAAATGTGGTTGCTATATTTTCCTTAACTGCGCAAGCGCGGAACTGTGCCAGCTGTGCTGCATTCATACCAAAACTTTCTTGCATCACAATAACTTTATTTTAAATTTATTTATTGCACTGCATTAGCATCATAAAACTGCACATCTAGAGCCACTAAAAGGCTTCCTGAAAAATTTGTCTTCTAGATAAAGTATTTGTAAATAAATCCCCGTGAAACTTAAATTATTAAATATTTTACAATTTTATAACATGTATTGCATTAAAGGATGTGAAAAGATAAGCTGTGAATTTTTTTCTGATTTTTCCGATTTTTCTAATGTTGACCGCTCTCTGATGATTTACAGGTCAGGAATATCAATCCTGGCAACCTTCTCATCAATTTTAAAGAATGTCAGTGTAGTTGTAGCACTTTGAAATGTTTTTTTTTTTTAAGAAAGACTTTCAAAAATTTCAAAAATTCAAGAAGTTACATTATTTAAAAATTTAATAGTCGAGTTTTGTTTATTTGATTTATGTTGTTGTTTTGTCGAATTCCGTACAAAATCAAATTAATTTTTGTTTTGAGTTTTTGTGTGAAAAATTTAAAAATATTGGTTCTTAAATATTTCATATAAAGCAACATCTTATCATACTCAATTCCTCAATTCCACAATAGTGTAGCTCCTAGAATTTTTAAAATTTTCTCAAATTCTTTAGCCAAAAAATATTACCCATAATATGGTACAATTGCACTAAGTTTAATTGAAACTCGATAAAATGTCTGGCAGGGTTTTTGGGATGTTTTAATTACTAACTACTCACACAATTTTTCAAGAGAAAAGTGATTATATCTTTAAATTTGAAAGACTTTAATAGTATTTGCAATAAGATATAGTAAAATCAATAATAAGAATTAGCATAATGCAAAAATATACGAAGAAAAGTAATCGACAGGAGTAGTCAGAAGAAAATGTGAGAGCTGCAGTGCGATCTGTATTTGAGTCTTTTATGAGGTTAGGTTTTCCGAGAGTTTGCAACAAGAAGCATGAAAAGGACTTCTGTGATTATATAATTTCGATGGAAGCAAATATGTTCTTACTGACAGCCCAAGATGTATGAAGAATAGCTTTTTAGTTAGCAGAAAAATTACAAATTGAACACAATTTTAACATCAAAGATGAAATTGCAGGATCAGATTGGCTGATCAATTTCATAAAAAGACATCCTCAACTATCACTTCGCAAACCAGAGCCAACCTTAGCTTAGCCAGCAAAAGGGTTTAATAAAATCAAGGTGAACAAATTTTACAACCTTCTTTAGGAAACTATCATACGGAACAACTTGACAGGTAAGACCATCTTTGACGTTGACGAGTTCGCGACAGATGTTGTTCCAAAATGTGTCTCTAGAATAATATCTCCTAAAGAAAAGCACCAGGTAGCCTTTCGAAAATCTGCTGAACAAGGGCAAGTGGTGACTGCTTAAATATGCTTCTCAGCAGATAGTCAATATTCATCATTATTGCTGATATTCCCTTGTCAACGCGACAAATTAAAGTATTTAGTGGGAAAAACAGAAGGTGCATGGTCAGTGTTTAACAAAAATGGGTGAATAAATACATAAATCTTTACTGAGTGATTCAAATGGTTTATAAAACAGACGAATTACAGCAAGGAGTCGCCTGTGCTGAAAAAACTGGATGGACACGTGTCCCTCACTAAAAAAATTAATGTGATCAA
>JAUELO010038614.1:0-10434 GCA_032357855.1 Amphibolips quercusostensackenii | reverse complement strand
TCGAAAATTTTATTTTTCGGAAATCTTATTTTTTGGAAATCTGAATATTAGGATTTCGCAGTCGTCCTCAAATTTGTAATCGAGATATTTGTCATATTTAAACAGCCAACACTTTAATTGCCTAAATGAAACCTTATAATTTGAGGAAGTTACTCAACGAAAATCTTATCAAACAAAGCTGAAAGTGTAATTATCGTTTATTTCACTGTGTACTTACATGACGTATATAAAAATCCGCTATTTGAAGAAACATAAATGTCAGACTATTCTAAAGTTTTAAAATATTTGATTTCTTAATGCTTCATTTCTAAATGCTCAGAATTAATAAATAATATTGTTTGCTTTTCTCAACAAAGAAATTTCACGAAAAAAATTTAACAAATATTGCTCAATTATAAAGCCTCTACATTACATCTTTTTCTTTTCATCAAGATATTTCATCACTATAATCTATTTTTAAAAATAAATTTTTTAATTTTTCATAATAAAATATGCCTAATTTGAAAAAAATTAATATTTAATTTTTTTTAACAATAGCCAGTTAAGTGTTATTTCATTCCTGATATACAATTTTTAAAATAATTTTTTAACGTTATTTTTGCAACATTTAATGGCACTTTTGCATTCAGTTCTTAATTTTATTACAATTCATAAGCTTTAAATTTTTTATATTTTCGTTTTGATAAATTTGATAAATATTTAAGCAGACGATTTTTATTGAAAAAAAATAATTAGATTTCTTATCTCCGCCCAATATTTGCGATGATAGATAGCGAATAGTATAAATTCAGTTGAAACCACGGTTTAAAGTTACTTATCTCAGAATCTTTATTAAAAAAAAAAAAAATGAAAATCGGTATTGGAATTCTTGTCCTTACAATTTTTCTTCATTTCAAGTGTAAGTAAACTGATAAATAATTTTTTAGCACTTTTAATTATATGTTTTTTAACCCGTTTTGTCAATTTTTTTTATTTAATAATTATTGAAATTAATTAAAATAAATAATTTCTTTAATATTTCCAAAATTAAAAAAAAAATGTAAGAGACCTTTAAGAAACTACGTGATGCTATTTTGTTAAAAAATTTTTACAGAAAAATTAATAATTTTTTACCAAAAGAGATGAATTTTAAATCAAATAGTTGAATTTTCTGCCAGTTGAATTTTACAACCAAATTTTAGAACTTTTAGAAAAACAAGGCATGTTTTTGTGAATTATTAAATTAATTAATAAATCTTGTATTAATTCATTATTTATTATATAAATAAATTAATTTATTTTTAACCAAATACTTGGATTTTTTAAATTTTTTAAGCACAGAAATCTTGTTTTGTATTTCTTGTTTAATTTTTAAATTTCCATGTAATTTCTTAAATTTGTCCAACTTTTATTTAAATATTTAAAAAAATGAATAATTTAAAATTTTCAAATATTTTTTTCAAAAATTGCAAAATTTAATAATAATTGTAAATAAACTGTTAACAATAAAACAATTTATAATTAAAATGTTATAAATTGTGTTGTTAAAAATAAAAGAAAAAAATTGAACTGTCTGAAATTGATAACTCAGTAATTGAATCATTTCTTTAATTTTAAATAGTTTCAGTTTTACTTTTTGGATGACTGAAAAATTCTGAAAAGTCAAATTCCCGACGCAGTGAAATTCCCGAATAATAAAATCCCCAAATAATAAAATTCTTTAATTAGGAAATTTTCGGATAATAGAATTCCTACAATGAAAAATTTACGAATTAAAAAATTCCCGAATAATACAATTTCCAAATAATAAAATTTTCAAATAATAAAATTTTTGAATAATAAAATTCCTAGAAAAAATATTCCTGAATTGGAAAATTTTCAAACTACGAAATTCCCGAATAATAAAATTCAAAATAAAAAATTTCTGGATTGGAAAGTTTCTGAATAATAAAATTCCCAAAAAATAAAATCCCTGAATTGGAAAATTTTCGAATAATAAAATTTCCAAGTAAGCAATTCCCGAATAATAAAATTTTCAGAAAATAAAATCCCTGAATTGGAAAATTTTCAAATAACAAAATTTCCAAATTAGGATTCTGAATAATGAAATTCCCAAATGATGAGATTTCCCAACTGGAAAATTTTCGAACAATAATATACCTAAATTAAAAAATTCCCAAATAGTAAAGTTCCCAAATAATAAGACTACTAAATTGGAAAATTTTTAAAAATAAAATTCCTGAATCAGAAAAAATTCCCAAGTAAAAAAATTCCTGAATAATAAAATTTCCGAGTAATGAAACTCCCGAATTGAAAAATTTTCGAATCATAAAATTCCCGATTTGGAATTCCTAATAATAAAATTCCCAAAAAATAAGATTCTTGAATTCGAAATTTTTCGAACAATAAAATACCTGAATTAAAAAATTCCCCAATAATAAAATCCTCGAATTGGAAAATTTTTGAATAATAAAATACCCGAATTAAAAAATACCAAGATAATGAAATTCCTGGAAAATAAAATTCCCGACACTGTGAAATTTCTGAGTGATGAAATTTCTAAATAATAAAATTTCCCAATTTAAAAATTCTCGAATTGGAAAATTCCCGAATAATGAAATTTCCAAATAATCGAATTTCCGAATTGGAAAATCTTTATATAATTAAAATTCCGAATTAGAGAATGCCCGATTTAAAAAAATTGCAAAATAATAAATTTCTCGAAATGGGAAATTCTCAAATAATAAAATTCCTAAATAATGACATTCTCAAATTGAAAAATTCCCGAAGAATAGAATCCCCAAATAATAAAATTCCTGAATTAGAAAATTCTCGAATTGGTAAATTCCAGAATAATAAAATTTCCAAATAATAAAATTCCCTAATAGTAAAATTTCCAGAAAACAAAAATCCTGAGTTGGAAAATTTTTGAATAATAAAATTTCCGTAAAATGAAATTAAAAAGAAATTCCCGAATTGGAAAATTTCTGAGTAATAAAATTTCCGAAAAATAAAATTCCTAAATTGGAAAATTTTCGAATATTAAAATTTTCGAATTGAGAAATTCCCAAATAATAAAGGGACGGCTGAAAAATAAAAAATCAAATAAAATTCCCGAATTCAAAAATTGTCGAATAATAAAATTGTTGAGTTAAAATTCCGAATTATAAATTCCCACATAATAAGATTTCAGAACTAAAAAATTGTTAAGCAATAAAATGCCCAAATTGAAAAATTCTCAAATAATGAAACTGTCGAATTCAAATATTTTCGAATGATAAAATTCATGGATTAAAAAATTGTCGAATTAGAAAATTTTTAAATAACGAAATTTCTAAAAAATAAGATTCCTGAATTCGAAATTTTTCGAACAATAAAATACCTGAATTAAAAAATTCTTGAATAATAATATTCCCGAATGATAAATTTTTCGAATTGAAAAATTCCAAAATAATAATAGTCCCGATGTAGAAAATTTAATTAGAAAATTATTAGATAAGAAAATTTCAAAAAAATAAAATTTTTGAATAATCAAATTCCCGAATCGGAAAATTTTTAAATAATAAAAATTTTAAATTGGAAAATTCCCGAATTAAAAAATTTAAAAATAATAAAATTTCCGCAATGGAAAATTCCTAAATAATAAAATTTCCAAAAAATAATATTCCCGAATAAGAAGATTCCGGAATTCGAAAATTTTTAAATAATAAAATTCCTGAATAATGAAATAAAAAACAAATTCCTGAATTAAAAAATTTTCATGTAATAAAATTCTCAAAAAATAAAATGCCTGAATTGGAAATTTTTCGAATAATAAAATTCCTGAATTAAAAAATTCCCAAATAATAAAGGGACGACTTAAAAATCTCAAAAAAATAAAATTCCTGATTTGGAACATTTTCGAAGGATTAAATCCCCGAATTAAAAAATTTCCGAATAATGAAATTTCGAAAAAATAAAATTCCCGAATTGGGATTCCTCTAAATAAAATTTCAAAAAAAAATAAAGTTCCTGAATTTGGAGATTTCGGAATGATTACATCTCCGACTTGAAAAATTCCTGAATAATAAAATTCCTAAAAAATAAAATTCCCAAATCCTAAAATTGTTAAAAAATAAAATTTCCGAATTAGAATTCCGAATAATCAAATTCCCAAATATTAAGATTCTCGAATTGAAAAATTTTCGAGCAATAAAATAACCAAATTGAAAAATTCACAAATAACCAAACTGACGAATTAAAAAATTTTCGAATAATAAATTTCCTGAATTGAAAAATTCCGGAATTGGAAAATTCCCGATTCAGAAAAAATTCCCAAATAATAAAATTCTCAAAAATAATAAAATTTCCGAAATATAAAATTCCCAAAAAATAATCTTCTTTGACTTGAAAAATTTACGAATAATACAATTTCTTAATTAGAAAATTACCGAATTTGAAAATTCCCGAATAATAGAATTTAAAAAAAAATAAAATTCCCGAAATGTAAATTTCCCGAAAAAATAAAATTTCCGAAACTGTAAAATTTATGAGTAATAAAATTCCCGAATAATAAAATTCGCCAATTTGAAAATCCACGAATTAGAAAATTTCCAAATAATAAAATTTTTGAATAATCAAATCCCCAGTTGAAAAATTTTCGAATAATAATAATTTTGAATCGGAAAATTCCTTAATTAAAAAATTCCGAAATAATAGAATTTCCGAAATGGAAAATTCCCGAATAATAAAATTCCCAAATAATGAAATTCCCGAAATAGAAAATTTCCGAATCAGACAAAATTCCAAAAAAAAATCTCGAATAATGAAATTCCCGAATTAGAAAATTCCTGAATTAAAAAATTCCAAAATAATAAAATTCCCGAAATAAAAAATTTCAGAAAAATAAAATTTCTGACACTGTAAAATTTCTGAGTATTGAAATGCCAAAATAATAAAATTTATGCAATAGAAAATTCCTAAATAATAAAATTCTCGTATTGGAAGATTCTCGAATAATAAAATTCCCGAACTGGTAAATTTCAGAATAATAAAGGGACGACAAATAAATCCCGAAAAATAAAATTTCCGACACTGTAAAATTTCTAAGTAATAAAATTTCCAAATAATAAAATTCCTCAGTTGGAACATTTCCAAAAAATAAAATTCTCAAATAATATGATTCCTGAATGAAAAAATTTTCGAATAAGAAAAATTCTGAATTGGGAAACTCTTGTATAATAAAATTTACAAATAATTAAATTTCTGAATTGAAAAATTCCAGAATAACCAAGGTACGACTAAAAAATCCCAAAATTAAAATTCCTGACACTAATATTTTAGTGTAAGAAATTTCCAAATAAAATTTCCAAATAATTCGGGAATGCTCAAATTCGGAAATTATCTTATAAGAAAATTTTATTATTCAAAAATTGTATCATTCGGAAATTTTACAGTGTTGGTAATTTTAGTTTTCGGAAATTTTGAATTCGGGAATTTTCCAATTCGGGAATTTCACAGTGTCGGGAATTTCACTTTTCGGGATTTTTTAGCTGTCCATTTATTATTCGGAAAATTTATTATTAGGAAATATAATAATTAAAGAATTTTATTATTTGGGAATTAAACTATTCGGGAACTATTTATTCGAAAATTT
Source organism: Amphibolips quercusostensackenii (assembly GCA_032357855.1). Classification (NCBI taxonomy): domain Eukaryota; kingdom Metazoa; phylum Arthropoda; class Insecta; order Hymenoptera; family Cynipidae; genus Amphibolips; species Amphibolips quercusostensackenii. Next base: position 4,820 of record JAUELO010038614.1, on the reverse strand, counting down.
TATTATTCGGGAATTTTATTGTTTGGAAATTTTATTATTTGCGAAGTTTTTTATTCGGGAATTTTCCAAATTGGAAATTTTAATTTTCGAAAATTCTGTTATATGGGAATTTTACAGTGTCAGGAATTTTATTTTTCGGGATTTTTCAGTCGTTCCTTGCTTTTCTGGATTTTCATGTTGATTGATAAATTCTCAATTTTTCCAATTATTAATTTTCAAATGATTATGATTTACTGAAAATAATTGAAATTTTAAATAGTTTAAGTATAACAAAATTTTTTTTTACTGATTTTAATTATTCCTATAATTTTGAATATTCTTTAAAATTTGAAAAGATTGTCTCAAAATCTTCCAGGTTTTTTGCGTTATTTCTAGAAATCTTTTGAAATGCTTTGACATTGTTTTATTTGTTTGTTAAAATAAACTCTTCAAAATTCTTGAAAAGCTTCAAATTTTTTTTCGAAAGCTTAAAAAATTAACATCTTGTTTTGATTGTTTGAAATTTTTTTTTTAATTTTAAATTATTTTTAAATGATTATAAAACTTCTAAACCTTCTAAACATTTCTTAAGATGATACGATTTTTTTGAAAATTTTTTTTTAATTATTAAAATTTAAAAACCAAAAACACGAATTGTTTAGAAGCCAGTTTAATTTTTAACCAAGAAAATTGAATTCAACTAAAAAAGAATAATTTTCAAATTAAAAAGAGGAATTTTCAACAAAAAAGTTTTTGTTTTCAACGAAAAGAGATTTTCAGATAATAAATGAAAAAAATCATCCGAAATGTAAAATTGAATAAAAAATTAATTTTTAACGAAATTTTTGACTTAAAAAGTCCAAAAGACAAATTTTTTTTTTAATCTTTTGAATTTTTTAAAAATTTGCAACTAAAATGATAAATCTTCAACCAAAAAAATTAATTTTCTACTAAAAAAAGGAATTTTCAACAAAATACGTCAATTTTCAATTAAAGCAAGTAAATTATTATCAAAAATGTGATAGTTACATTTTTAGTTCAAAAATTAATTTTTCAACATAAAAAAAAAAATTTCAAAGAAATATTCAAATTTTCAACCAAGAGGAATTTTTCTTCAAGAAGATTAATATTCTACCACAAAAAATAATTTTTCAACAAAATAATACAATTTTTTATTGATGAAATTAATTTCTAACTAAAACAATAAATTTTTAACAAAAAAAAAAAAGGATTTTTAAACAAACAATTAAATCTTTTACCAAAAAGATAAATTTTTAACTAAATTACTTTTTAACAAAAAAATATAAATTCTCAGTAAAAAATCTAGAAGTCGAATTTTGAACAAAAAAAAATCAATTTAAAAAAAAAATAAGATAGTTAAATTTGCAGTTAAAAAATTGAAAAAAAAAACAAAAAAGGTAAATCTCCAACCAACAAAATGAATTTCTAACAAAATAGTTCAATTTTCATCCAAGTAGTTGAATTTTCAAAAAAAAAAATAAATAAAATAAAATTTAAAAAAATTTCAATTTTTGACAATGAATAAATTTCGCAATTTCAAACATTAAAAACATATATAGGAATCTTGTTTTTAATTTTTTTTTTAAATTTTTAATTTTTAATCTGATATCTCAGATTTGACCAATTTTCAAATAAAGATTTCAAAAAATAAATAATTTAAAATTAAAAAATACCTTATTCGTAAATTTTAAGATTAATTTTCTTGAAAAATTAATTTTCTAAAGTAAACAGTCATTAACATTTTTTTTATTTTCTTGAAACTTTTCAAAATTATCAAAAATCTCCAAAATTTTGTTCAAAAGCTTAAAAAATTAAGAATTTCTTTTAATTATTTTAAAATATTTCCAAATTAAAAATTTTTTTGAATGTTTTTAAAACATCTGAACCTTCTAAATATCTTTTGAAATAATACGATTTTTTAAGCAATTTTTTTGAAATTATTAAAATCTTTCAAATTGCATTAAAAATAAATATTACAAATTCTTCTTTAACTGTTTAAAAATCTTTTTAAAATTTGTTTGATTTTTTAAAATATTCTCTCAAAATAATGTTTCAAAACAAAATATCAGTTTGAATTTTTCCAGAAATCTATAGATATTTTTTTTAATAGTCTTAACAATTTTCAAAATCCTTAAAGAAGCCTGCAAATTAAAATTAAAAAAAAATTTTTTCTAAAATTTTGTGACCTTAAGAAATTATAAATTTTGCTTTAAAATTGTCTGAATTTTATTTCGAAATTTTAGAAAATCATTAGAAATGTTGAAATTTTTTTAAAAAATTTTCTCTTAAAGTTAGTTTTTCAAAATTTAATATTTTATATTTTTTAAATTGAATTTAATCAATTAAATAATTAAAAAATTAATAAATAAAATATATAATAATAAATTTAAAAAATAATATTATAAAAAAATAATTAAATTGAATTAAACTTTTAAATTTAATATTTTTAGTTTTAAATTATGTTTGAATTATAATATTTTTATATTTATTATTGAAAAAAGATTAAAAAGCTATCAGTTTGAAACATTCAATCTAATTTTTTAAATTTTAAATGATCCAATTTTCAAAATTCTAGAAAAAATTCTAAAATTTAAATTCAATGTTTCATTGCTTTTTATTTTCAAGGTTTTTTTAGAATAATTCAATCAAATAAGTTTGGGTTAAAAATTTGAATATTATAAATTTATTATTTATTTTATTATTTACTATTTATTTAATTATTATTATTATAAATAGTAAAGATCACTTTTTATTCGGAACGTTTTTTTAGAATAATTTTATTAAATTAATTTTTAATTCACATTTTTTTCATTTTGAGCACTAAAAATGACGCTTGAGTTCGTTTTTCTTAGAAAAATTTGTGTAATAAATTTTAATTTTTAATTATAACTTGTTTATAAAAAACAATGAAAAATTGTGAAATTTTATAAGCTATTACTGTGAAGCATTCAATTTGATTTTTTGAATTTTAAATTATCCAATTTTCAAAATTCTAGTCTGAAAATTAAAAATTTTTATTGTTTTAAAATCGTCCTATTACCAAAAGTTTATTCAAAATTGTTTCATTTGGAATGTTTTCAATTCAAAATCGTTTAAAATATTTTTTTCTTAAATTTCAAACGTATTTTGTTCGAAATTATTAATAATTAATTATAAGTATTGATTATAATTTTGATATTTATTATTGCATTTTTAATTTAAATAAAAAAATTTTCTTTACTTAAAAGGCCTTTATTTATGAAATAAGCCGAGTATTTTCTCCCGGTGAAACAAAACGAATTTTGTTTTTCTCTTCGAGCATATTTTGCCGGATTTTAATTTTCTCCTCTGACATATTCCATCATTAAAGGAATTTTCTTTTGAGCGGGATTCTAAAGAATTCCAAAGAATTTTTGTTGAATTCCAAAAAATTAAAAGTTGATTCTAATTATCATAAAAAATGCCAGAAGAGAAAATATTTCAGAAGAGAAAATATTCCGGAAGAGAAAATATTCTGAAAGAGAAAATATTCCGGATGAGAAAGTATTCCGGAAGAGAAAATATTCCGGATGAGAAAATATTCCGGAAGAGAAAATATTCCGTAAGAGAAAATATTCCGGATGAGAAAATATTCCGGAAGAGAAAATATTCCGGATAAGAAGATATTCCGGAAGAGAAAATATTCCGTAAGAGAAAATATTCCGGAAGAGAAAATATTCCGGAAGATAAAATATTTCGGAAGAAAAAATATTCCGGAAGAGAAAATATTCCGGAAGAGAAAATAAAAATCGGTCATAATCTGTCGGAAGAGAATACACAAGTTTGAAATAGTTACTTTTAAAGGTCATGTAAAATTGTGATTTTTTAAAGATTTTATTTTTATAAAATTAGGTGCAGAGATGTTTGAGACACCTGAATCAACAAATCAACATTATTATCTTCGACCACGTCAACCTAGGGTTCAACAACAACATCCACCGCCTGCTAATATTCGACATAACGTAGTATATAATAACCTCCCATTTGTTATTATTGATACTTCTCTACCCGGCACTGCACCTAGACCCCATGGAACAGCACCTCCCACGGCTAGGCCACCACAAAATTCATAATATTTATTTTAAAAAATAATTTGAATATGAAAACTATATAAAAGTTTAAAAATAAATATATGTTTCTTTGAAAACTACGCTTGATTTATTTTGTTAATTTTAATTTTACTTAAATTAAAAAATTAATTAAATAATTTAAATTTTAACTACATTTTGATTTTATTATTTTTTTATTTAGGTGAAACTTCTTTTGGGGCGGGAGTGAATTTTTGGACGGAAATTAATTGAAAAAAACGACCAACTGTGCGATCGTACGACCGTACGACCGGGCTAGGTCTGGATCGAGAAATCTCTCTGTCTCTCTTTTACTATTCCCCTTTCCCCTTTTTTTCTTTCTTATTTTTTCCCCTTTTTATTATTTCTAAATTATTTATAAAAAATTGAAACACAAACATATAACAAAATATAATTTTCGAATGACTTTATTTTTTCAATTTTTTAAACTTATTTTCTGTTAAATTTGCATAAATATAATTTTTCTAAGATTCTTGACTATATTCAAAAAAAGTTTTGGAGATTTCCCTTCTTCCGTTTTCCCTTTCCCCTTTTCTATTTTTTCCCAATTAAACTATTTTTGATTGATTTATAAAAAAATAAAATATAACAAAGATTGTTTATTGCTATATTGCCTACAAAATACAATTTTCGAATAATTATTTATTTTTTCACTTTCTTTGTTTATTTGTTTTTAGGTATACATACATATATATATATATATATATATATATA
>JAUELO010038599.1:0-10435 GCA_032357855.1 Amphibolips quercusostensackenii | reverse complement strand
ACATATGGTATGAATGCCGTATAAATTAGGAAATTTTTCAAATGCTATTCTGTTTAACACACATTTTCTTTATTTCCTTGAAATAAACTCAGATCGAATTCGTACTTATTTGAGATAAACTCAATGCAGTTTAAAAAAAAATAGCAATTGGAATGGGATAAGGATTAAAAAGCACAAATTCCGACTTCCTAAAAGCTTAAAAAAATGTACTCTAAATTTTAGGTATATAATTTTTTGATATTTACCAATAGAATTGAGAATAAAAGCCAAGTACAAGACGAGAAGAGAAACAATTTTCATTTTTCCAATAAGAGAAATAGATCATCAATGTATTATGCAGAATTTAACTTGAAATTTTTACTAAAAAATATTCTGCTTCTTCATCAGATTATATTTTGTATCGTATGATCGTTATTTCATACATAATACGCGTTAACCATGTTCTGCTCAGGTATTTACATTTCATTACAGCTGTTTTCATGGAAATAACGTCACTACTTAATTCGAAAAAACTGATATCACAATTTACAGGTATATAATGTTTTACGTTGAGAGCAAGCTGTCGTTCAAATGTGAAAAATATATAGTGTTTTCTATTTCTCATTTAGGTCAGGAAAGTTTGAAAATGAATTTACATTGCTGTATTTGAACAAAGATTTTTTTTTAAGTTTCAACCTTCTAAACTAAAGTCTTTATTTTTCAAAATTCACGTTCCATGTAAAAAATTTCGTTCTGCAATTCAAAATATAATTCATTATTTTTGCGCAGTCTGCTCGATTTAGGCACCATGCATATCATTTAAAGGCAAGGGAGTCCTCACACATTTTTTTATAAACAAATACTATTTTCCTAAAAAAATTTAATGTTTTATATTCGGGAAGAAGATTTCTAGAATGAACGGTTTGAAAAGAAATGTTAAACAAAAAGATTTAATTTGTTTACAAACAATTTGTGATTTTCCTAAACAATTTAATGTTTTATATTAAAGATAGATTGCTCAAATGTACGTTTTCTTATAAAAATTTGAACGTAAGAATCAATCAGCAAAAATTAATCATGAAACACATTTGTTTTTAAGAAATGTTCGAATAATGAATAATTGTTGTCAATTAGCAAAGTATCATAGCAGAGAGTCATCGAAATCATACGACATCTATTAATTTCAATGAGCTAATTTTTGAAAATCTTAAGAAATGACTTTTCTTTATCAATTTGTTTATCACACAAAACAGTTTTTTAAAATTATTTTAAATGAATGAAAATTGTTCTCATATAGTTGTAACACTGTTATAAGATTTTTTCTATCAATCTAAATGTCTTAAAAGAAATAGCACTTAAAAAAAGTTAAAGATTAAAAATTTACCTTTGTTGTTAAATAACAATTTTTCAAGCAGTTAAAAACACGTCACCACACAAATCTTTTTTTAAATTTATGAATCTTTAATTTGAAAGAAAAAAATGTAAATCCGATAAATGGTGTTGGCTAAAAATTGATTTCTTCACGGGCACTTTTTTTGCTTCACTGTGCGGCGGTATTCCCGAATCGGCACTTGGATAAGCTGCAGCGAACCTTTCCAGTAGATGAAGAGCCAAAGGCTATAAATTTTAGCGGCTTTAAGTTTTAGTGGGATTCCTGGCGTTTTTAGACCCTCTTGAGGTTTTCGTGGATTGGCGCAAAGCCCTTATGCAAACCTTTGTATACTTGTGCCAGAATTCCTTGTTTTCGGGGTGAGCACTTGTTGGGCGACTGGACCTTCCAGGTTCTAAAAGACTTGTTCGCATGTGAAAATCTCAACCAGTTTTTCTAAAGCCAGTTTTCCGTGGTATTATTAGGAGGGGGACGACGCCTTCTTCTATCAGAAGGGTCTATCTGATACTGGCTTAAGTGAGGAATCTCACAAGTTTACTCTAAACGCTTTTTCACAGGCTTGATTATGCCAGATTCCTGTCGAATCAGGGTGACTCACAAGTCTTTAAAGCTCTGGCTTAAAAAGCGTAGACCAGAGATGCGAGGAGTCGCGTAATTGTCGTCTTGCTGAGGTTCGGCCCTCTTGAAGGCATAGGAATTTTTTGAAGAGAAACTCAATAGGTGAGGCTCAAAGGTTGAACACGTCTGCTTTCTGCTTTCAAGATTTTTCCGAAGGGGATTTAACTACAAATTCTCACATTGTCTCACCTAAGGGAATCTCGAGGTGGTTGGCCGGGCTCGAAACTAGAGTGGTCGGACCGAAGAGCTTAAAGTAGGATTCTTCCAGGGTGAATTCCCCGGGGATTATCGACATCCAACAAGGGTGAAGACCCGTTGCGCTAGGTGGTACTGCTAATCAACAGCTGCGGGAAACGTATCGGTTATCTTGAGCCCACCTACTGAAGTTGTGCTTTGAAGTTTCCTTCGTTTCTGTTCCGGCGGCAAAGACACGTACTTCTCGGGGTTTGCCTGTCGCTCGGCTTCAGCTTATCGGCGTCGTTTGGTACAGCGTTGATGCTGGCCTTTCTTCTTTTTGTTTTTCCTTTTACCGTGTTCATTTACCTAACATAGAATATGTACCGGCCTTATCCCTGTTTTTATATCAAATAGTCTGTGAAGAGAGTTTTAAGTGTTTTTTTTTTAAATTTTTATTTTATAATTCTTTTTGTTCGCTTTTTCGAACTGGATCCTCGTGGTTCTGAGGTACCGGTGCAAAGTTAGCCGCGAATATTAATAATAATTATATTTTCTAATATAATTTAGCGTTAACTAGACCCTTTCTGAGTAAGGAACCTAAGCGAAATTATTATTAATTTGTTTAAAGCATAATATTAGTTAATGATATTACCGTTCAGCTGGACCATTCCGTGAGAGAGGGATTGGTGCTTCTTCTTAGCTCGGTCTAAATTGTCATTAAAACCTTTATCATGTTTCTTTGCGAAGTTTGCAACGCTCTTGTGAAAGAGACTGGTGCGAAGCTAAGGGTAACTTTTTAAATAATTATTACTGGTTAGTAATATTATTGATAAACTGGACCCTTTCGTGAGAAAGGGACCTGTGCGGAGTTAGGAGTTATATTTTCAATAATTATTATTTATTGATAACATGAGTGTTAAACTAGACCCTTTAATGAGAGAGGGACTGGTGCGAGGTTGAGTGTAACCATTTTAATAATTATCATTTGTTAATAACATTAATGTTTAACTGGACCCCTTTGTGAAAGAAGGTTAATTTGGAGATTTGTTTTGTAATTTCTTTATAACAATCATAACTTTAATTACTAGCGAAACATCCTAATAGAATGCCATATCAGTTAACTTACAAAAATATTTGCAGCAAAGAAAATTTTTGTGTGTGTAAAACCGTTTGATTGAAACATTTTTATGATATACTTGTTTTTCAAATTTCATTTATTTGCTTTCAACAATACACTGAAACTCGGCCTTCAGCATAAATCAAAGGCATCTGAAAGTAAACAGTCAATAGCGTATTAACCATTTTCTAATATTATGCACCAGACAGGCTAGAGAAATAGCGTGATGCCCGCTATGTCCCTACGCTTTCATTGCTTACAAATGACTGACCAATTAGAGTGAGCGATAGGATGGTCCAAAATCGTACTTCTTAAAAATTTTTTTGGATTAGAGGTCATGCCCCCCCCCCAATTTGTGAGGTTGCTGAAAAAATAATTTCTTCCAAGTTTGAGTTAAATCGCTTAATATTAAGACGTGCCGCAAGGACCCTGAAAATCTCATAAGATTAACATGAGGAAATTTTGTTTTTCGGAAAAATTAGATCTAGGTTTCTGGATTTAAACTTAGCTTGCAGGAGATATCAAGAATTTGTTCAAGAGTCTTCTAAAATAATTTCCACTAAATTACTTTGAATTTTGATGCCCCACACTCCCCGTTGCGGGGCTAACGTTGTGCTTGGGGCTACACAAGGAGGGGCGTGGGGCATCAAAATTGAAAGTAATTTAGTGAAAATAATTACTTGGAGACTAAACAATAAATTCTCAATATCTTCTACAAGCTAAGTTAACATCCAGAAACCTGAATCAAGTTTTTCGAAAACCAAAATTTCTCCATATTAATCTTATGGGATTTTTAGGGCCCTTGCGGCACGTCTCAATATTAACCGTTTCGGCCCTAGCTTGAAAGGATTTTTTTTTGTCCAGCTACTTTACACACTGGAGGGGGGGGGGGAGGTCGCATGCCCTCTATTTGAAAGTCAGGTTTTTGGACTACCCTAGTAAGCATTAACCCTTTGTTTCGCACATCAACACATTCTGAGACAAAACGAAGCCAGCAGTTCTAAAAATAGAATGTAGTAAGGGTCTTTACCTAGACCTTTGGGCGTATTTCAAAATGGATAATAATTTATAAAACAGTTTACATTTTATACAATGAAGAGAAGTGTGGCTTAGAGATAAAAACCAAAATTAAATAATAATTTTTGACAAAATTGGTTAAAACAGTGAAAATTGTGTACGCATAAATTGATTATATTGTTTGAGTTCAGGTGCAATAACACTGATGAATAATGGTTTCATTTTAACATTATTCTTAAATAATGAAAATCATATTGTTGAAAATGCTACCTTTGTTACACTAGTTTTTAAATAATATTTCGTGCATAAATTATTTCAAAGATCTTGTATTTGTTTCTATTTGTTAGTGGCTCGAGCTCGGGACCTGATAGAGAAGATGTCGTGTATCAAACACACGAACTGACTCAATCTTCGAGACCAGTTCTGGAGCAAGAAGCGTGTGTCGATCAGAGTCACGCTCTTTGGCGTTTTTATTAGAAGTGCATATTTCTAATCAGTTCAAACTGCTTCTCGATATTTTAAACATGGCGAATATTAGTTTAAGTTTTTCTTTTACATTTTCAAGGTCAAGATGTTTCTGTACTTGACGTTTGGTATTTAGAGTTTTTTTAGCGTGAGGTTCTTGATAGAAAATTGCTCAGAATTCCGTCGTATTCACACAGAAACAAGAGCAGCGACACGTATGATACCCATTTATACCAGTTTTTTACTTTTTTTTCAGTATTTAAGTTGTTTCAATTCACTGCAATGTCTTCAAATATGCAGTCACTCGTGGTCTAATAATATGTGTTGTGCTGCGAGGAATGGAGACCTTGAGGAAAAAAATCGATTTTTAGGTTTTTTATGCTATCGATAGTTTTTGAATTGCTTTTTTCCATTAAAAAATAATTAGGTTGTCACCTGAAAAATTAGGATTGTTATCAGACTGCAAAGTGAGTCGTAAATTGTCTATTTCGACGCGTACGGACGACACGAGAAATCTAGTTTCACCACTTTGCACACATCTTTCCGTTCTGTGACCGTACGACTCGAGAGTCTATCTGATTCGCTGAACACAAAGCGAGAAAATGTAGTCGTAAATGGAGAGAATGGATTTCAGAGATTGTCTCCTATTTTCCGAGTGTCTGACTTCAACCGTCTCTTCAATTGCTTTTACTAAAAAACTCGCCTGGTAGACCTGAGGTCCCTTTTCTCGTGGTACGTCACATACCTGTGTATCATTAAACCGCCAAGATGAGCAATCTAGCCTGGCTAGCAAGGCAGGCCTAAGCCAGATTTAGTATTCCATCATATCTTGGCTTAGGCTTGATTATCAGGTCAGGAGTTAGTTTTGCCAGACTTGGCTTCGGTTAAGACCACGACAAAATTTTCACATAAGTAGCCAAGTTTTTAAGAAGTTAATACTGAGCGTTAAAAAAACGTTGAAATCCGTCAAGAAATGGGGCCTGTATAGAATTATGAATAATAAATTATGGATTTAGACCATTGTGCGACGATGCATTTCCACGTGTACGCGTGGAGTTCAACGGACCGCACAAGAAAAACGAAAGGCAGGAGGAAACTTGGAGAATAAGGTGTGTCAAGAAAAAGACAAATCAGGAGAACAGAAAGGTCTGCCATGACGAACACCAAGAGGAGAGTTGCTTTTAGATGAACGGCCGAACTGTATGCTTAATTCTGCACCAAGAAACAGAGGTTTATTTTCTCTTGTGTATTCTTTTTCGACATATTTTTCTTTTTCAGGAATAGAATAGGCTGGTCGGAAACTACCTCACACTGCCAGAAGGTGGGGTTAACAAGTTTCGTGATGACTTGTGACATATAGAAAATAGAAATAATAATGAGAATTTTATCAGATATTGTTGATGATATGAAAACAAGTGATTTTATTTTACAATAAAAGCATCTAAATACGAACATCACACTGTTTCCCCTATGCACCTCTTTTTACATTTTTGAAGAATTCCTCTTTTGCCCTGATTTCAAAAACCTTTCTCTTTATCTGGTTTTTTTTCGTTTAAATGTGAACTAAATTATTAAAATGCAATAAGGAAATCCAAGTATTTTTCATTGAAAGTTCATTTTTTTCAACTGAAAATACTACTGTTATATTTCTGGAATAAAATTCACCTATTTAGATTAGAAATTTTACTATTTTGTCAAAAAGTAATTTTTTTAAACAAAAGTTCAACTATTCCAGGATTGGTTGAATACATCTCCTACTCTTACTCCATCACCCTCTCCGTATTCCTCTCCCTTGATCACTACTATATAATTTTTAGGATTTCAAGTTTTTTTAATCGATTGCAAGGAGTTTTTAAAAAGTGCACAAGATTTCAGATATTACATGCGATCCTAGGTTGTTACAAAGCATTTATCATGATTTCCTTGCATTTCGAAGTATAAGAAAGGATTTTAAGGGTTTTAGGGATTCAATGGCATTTAAAAGGATTTCATAATACTTATTAGTATTTCACAGAATACAATAGCTTTACTAAAATTTAGTAAAATATAGAGAAAAATTACAAAAAGTTTATTTAACTATAGTGTTAAGAATCATTTTTCAACTGGCATATTTGATTAATAATTTGCTTATAACCTTTGGCAATTCAACTACCATCACAATATCCTTAAACAATATCTATATAAGTGTGACCTTAAGATAAAAACCAAAATTAAATAATAATTTTTCGAAAAATTGCTTAAAACAGGAAAAATATTTGCATATGGTGACAATTTGTTACATTATATTAAATAGTAAATTCTCGGTTTTCAAATTCATCTTTTCGCATATGAATTGATCTCTTTGGTTTATAATTCAACTATTTGGGTAACTATTTTTATATTTTATCAAATATGAAATACTTTTACTTGAAATCTTAGAATGTTAAAGCCTTTTTCATTGATCTGAATACATTACCCACATTAATTTTATTTTAAAAAAATTTATGCTGCTTCCTTCTTGAAAAATCTTCTTATTTATCCTTTTTCGAAAGGATTTCAACCTATGAAGCCTGTTCTTGACAAAGCTAAAAAAATGTTTTTTAGGTTATACTTGTAGGTGGGGGGCGGGGTCAAACAAAGTGCGTTAAAACTAATTCTGAAACTTTGACCATTTTTATGAAAATTTGTTTTTTTTCAAAATAATTTATTGAATTAACAAACTTACCTGTAAGTAAAGTTTGATCCTAATTGTATGAGAGTTTCCTCCGAATAGATCAAATAGTATTCCCCTTACTTCCAGTCAGTCCAGCAACAATTTTGAAAGTTTAATAAAAAAAATATGTCGCGCGTTTCTTTGTAGTTCTGCGATACGCGAGCCTCGTCATTTGATGAAAGTGTTGCCGTATTAACTAGAGATTTAATTAAAATTAGATGAAGGGTATGTTAAACAGGGTGGGCTTAATTTATTCGGAGGAGACGCTCATACAATTATGATCAAACTTCACTTACAGGTAGGTTCGTTCAATCAATAAATTGTATTTCGCGTCTCTTCTTCAAGATCAAATGGTAGATGTTAAAAGCAACAAGAAATACGGCAACTTATTTTATTTCTTAGAATGGACAAATATTAAAAATATTTGATACTTTTATATCAAAAAAGGTTAGTTAAAGAAAAATTTATTGGATAAATATAAATTAAGTATGCAAATTGAATATAGAATTAGCAAATTGTAGGCTATTTTCTACGCCAGGACAGTCGTAAAATCTAGCAAACGTGGTTGAATTTTCAGTCCAGCCAGCTGGCTTTCTAATTATATCCAAATCAACTCCAAGATTCTTAGCAGTAGAAGTAGCTGCATGACGCGTACTATGTGCAGAAAAGATTCCTGTATCAATTCCGCTTTTTGTTAAAATATCCTCAACCCAATGACTTATGGTCTGCGATAAGACGTCTTGATGAGTTTTTCTTGTAGAGATAAAAAATTCCCCAGTAAATTTTCGTAAAGACTTCGAAGCTTCCAAGTAAGATTCAAGAGCCGACGCAGGACAGAGTTTCTTGTCTGGATAATATGGTAATAGTCAAATTGGTTGTGCCTCATTGCGACCCGACGTTTTTGTCTAATCTGTAATCCCAATTTCAATTAAAGTTAGAATTTTTCTTATGTTACTGATTTTCATAAAAGCTAGGGTTTGCATTCTATGAATTGTAGTGAGAGTTTAAAGCGTGACAAGCTTTTTAAATAAATCTCAAAAACTCAAGTCTTTATCAGTCGGTTTGGGAGAAAAATTATATAAAAGCACTTGCAGATTCCAGGTGTGGTAGTACCTGGCGTGAGCTGGTACAATTAATTGTACTATGCAAAGAGCCTTTTTTGTACTTTTGAGTAAGAAATTCAAAAAACTTAGGAACTTCTGGCTTATAAGGATTTATAGAGTTGCGTAGAGAAAAGGTCCACCATTTCCTAAGAGCGATATCATAGTTTTTTATCGATGAGTTCCTAAAAAAGATAAATATAATTCTAGTGAGGTTTCTGAAATTCCTTTTTCCAACAATGCTGGCCGGACAACCTTACTGACACTAGGGTAAGGTGTCTCCAAAGTGGATGCGGTTTCCTATTACAAGTAAGTAGGAGATTCATTTTTGGCTCAAAACAAATTGGTTCTTGGAGCAGCATTGGTTGAAAAACAGGGTACCTGGGCTAGGTAGGCGAGTCTGAACAAATTACAATACCCTCAGATTCCTAATATTTTATTTTGTTAAGGACCTTTAAAATGATTGCAGAAGGTGGAAAAGCATATAAAAAGTATTTTTTTCAAGACAACGTAAAAGTATGTGCTGCTACAGAACTGGGATCCTCCTTGGACAATACATAAGGCAAACATTTATTCTTTGTTCGGCTAGCAAATAAATCAATATTTGGTTTTCCAAATTGCTTAGTTATTTTTCTAAAAGCAAAATCAGCGAATTTATATTCAGTTTAGGGCTACAATTTTCAAGGTCCGTGGTCTGACTCGGAATTTTCTTTCAAGCTAATATAAGAATCAAATATAACAATATTTCGCGCTTCACACCATTGTTTAATTTCTCTAGTTGTCTTATTTATATGAACATGCTGAATTCCTCTAATTTTATTAATACAAAAAATAGCGGTTGTATTATCTATTCTAAATAGAACATCACAAGAGTTTAAATTTCTAGTAAAAAAGTGAAGGCCGAAGGGAGCAGCTCTTAATTGTTATGCATTTATATTAAGCTCATGCTCATCTTGAGTCCAAAAGCCGTGAACTTTCTCAGAACCGCAGACAACAATATAATAAGTAAAGGAAGCATCTGTGGAGATTTCGATAACAAATTCGATGTTTCTTAGAAATTTAAAACCTAGCAAAATATTATTTTTGCGCTCTAATAGGTCGATTTAATTGAATCTTAGCATTAGCATCAAAGTTGCCTTCGTTATGAAAAAGCGCACGATTCATTTGTCTCTCGAAGTCTTTGGTATACAACCAATTTTAAAATAAATCAGGACAACAAGATACGATAGAACCGATAAACTTGGCAAAGTCCCGAATTATACATTTTGTCAATTTTTAAAATTTTTCAATCTGATTAAAAATTGCTAGTCTTTTTAATTCAGGAAGCTTTAGAACCATTTCAAAAAAGTCAAAGATATAACCCGAAAATACAGAAGTCGTACTTGGAATAACCTTGCTTTTTTTCTCGTTGATTTATAACCCTAACCTTTATAGCAATTCATGAGTTTTGCTGAGATTTATAAAGCATTAGGAGTGCGTTTAGCCAATTAGTAAAAAAGCATCAAGATCAATAACTAAAAGAAGTCCAAATCTTCTGAGACAGGGGACTATTGGTATTAAAAGCTTCGTAAAAATGTGAGTTGCCGTACACAGGCCAAAAGGTACGCAAGTGAATTCGTAAAGTTGACCATCAAATTTAAATCTTAGATATTTTTTATGGCTTGCGTCAACCGAGATTGTCTTAAAAGCATCTTTTGAATCTAAATTCGTCATTAATCAATCTTCACTCATTAATTAAATCGCAGTTTTGTGATCTTCCAATTTAAAATGTTTTCTGTAAACGAATTCGTTTAATGTTTTCAAGTTTAAAATAAACCTATTCGAACCGTTTGGCTTCGGAACCAGAAAAATAGTCAAAAGAAATTGGCCTTTGAGAGGAT
>JAUELO010038598.1:0-10416 GCA_032357855.1 Amphibolips quercusostensackenii | reverse complement strand
ATTTATGCAAAAATTAAGATTATTTTTTTAAAATTATACCTAGTCTTCCTAGTTCTGATTTTTAAAAGCAGATGAAAAAATGGTCAACCACAATTACCAATCCTATACAAGTGGTCAACGATAGACAGACAGACAGTAAACCGTATTTATATAAGGGTTCATAACTTAGCCTACTAAACATTTTAAAAAGCCAGGTTTTGCGAAACTCTTCAATATTTGCTTTAGAATTTATGTAAGTTTTGAACTTACCTAATATGGGATATGACTCTTGTCGTGGATTCATTTGTTCCGCAAAAAGATATATGGGCATTTTCTATTAACAAGTTTTTTCAGTGAACTTTAAAGTTGATGATTTGATTCATAAAAAACAATTTTCTTGCTTAATTGTTGCGTTACCTTCTCAAGTTTAGTAGGGATAGTGTGGCTCATTTCAGAATAGACTCTAGTAGAATTTAGAGTGTCTAATTCAAAAATGTCATCAGGGCTGTTGTAACTGTTTTTAAAAAACGGCAAAATTTATGGAGCACACAAGCGTCATCACCGAAATTTGATAATTCGGCATTTAGGTTTAAAAATGCACTTAAAAAATTTTGTAGACTCTGTAAAAGGTATCGCAACTGCAGAACATTAAGTAAATGCAGCAGGTCGGAGTTGTTTCGGAGTGCAGGAGTGCAGATAACCAAATACGCTATAAGTCTCAGAAATTTCACAAAAATATGCTAACTGCTGAAAAATGAGAGTTAAAAAATAAAGTAACGACGCAAAATGTAACGAAAACGCTTTTTTTGCATAAAGTTTGACTAAACTATTAATTCATTGTTTCAAAATTTACAAAACAATCGTAAAAAACATTTTTTAGCAACAATTGAAATAAATATTTCAAATTTTACCTACTCTTACTGATTCTGATTTTGGGAACCATATGGCGAAATGGTTTTCACCGTTAAGAATCTAATAAAAGTGGTAAATGACAGACGGACAGATATTTGATTGTGTCTCTATAAGGGTATTTAACGTAGCCTACGTACCCCTAAAGAACTAGAGGTTTTGGAAAAACTCTAATATTCGTTTCAGATTGTATTTTAGTTTGAAAATTACCTTGCTCTAGATGAGGTGGCCTTATTGGTGGTGGTGGTGGTAGTGGACGTATTAATTCTGCGAAAAAAATATAGGGATTTTTCAATTTTAACTTTTCTTTAGAACTTCAAAAGTTAATAGCTTGATTTGAACACAAATTTTTTTTAGTGAAAGCAGGAGAAATTCCTACAAAGAATTCAGAACACAGAGTATTTTACAAAAATTTTTGTTATCTTGAATTTCAAGAGTTTCAATTTTTAAATTTGTAATATCATGGAACAATATGTTCAAATAAATTAGCCAAAGTTAACAGATTAGATAAACAGAGATATTAATAGATCAAAAGCTATTCAAAATTTAATTTTTACTTCACATCATTGACATTGATAATAATCAGAAATTTTATTTAGAAAGTATTTTCAAAATTAAAGCAATTAAAGCTCCAATTCATCGCGCCTAACTTGCAAGTTTAGTAAAGACAGTGTAGGAAGCCGCACTTTCGTCATTAAGAATCGCTGTCGATCATCATGCTAGTCAGGTACTTCCTCAAATAGAAAAAGCCCGTAAACATTTTAAGTGAAATTTTGCACTTGAAGACAACTCCAGACAAGTCTGCATGTGAACTGCTTTGACTAAAGAGCTGAAAAAGCAACTTGAACATCAAAAAATATGTAAATGTGGTCGTTAATAGAACCACGTTTGCGAGTCTTCTCCACGCAGGTCTTAATAGCCACGAATCAACCTCTAAATTCAGTAGAGAATTTGCTTATACAACTGCTGTTTTCGCACTTTAAAGACAAGGAAGTCTTAGAAGTCGTCTGTATCCCAGACGAGTCCTGCCCTTGTGAATAAATTACTTCTCTGTTCATCATGACAGTCTTTCCTTCCGGGAAGATCACCCTAAAGGACTCCATAAATGATTTTTTTTTCAGCATGTTATCATAAAGCATGCAAAGGATTTTATTCATCGGCAGTATGCTTTACATAAAATCATGCAGATCAAGGAGAGCGAAATTTCCATGACCTTCCCTTAGGTAAAGTATGTATGCCTTTACCGCAGCTCGCTGACAAATTAGAAGGTATAGCGGTGTTATACCTACGATAGACTTCAATTCCGCTTTTTGGGTTGTTCTCATTGATGTAGTAAATGACAGACGAAATACCCTTTGCAGGTTCTCTAGCTGCTTCCTTGAACTAACCAAACTTGTTTTCGGCACCAGCATGAATGAGGCGTAAGTTATCATTGGTCTGATGATCACAATATATAACCAGTAACTTACCTGGGGTTTGAGTCTTCAGGTTTTTCCAATTGCACGTCTGCAAGCGCAAAAGGCTGCCCTGACCTTTCTTAAAACTGCATTAGCATGTAGTTTACAGGTTACTTTGGAGTAAAAACGACTTTTAAGTACTTAGCTGATGTGGAGAAATTGACCTTTTTAAAATGGGAACTGGACTTGATAAGATCAGGTAGTTTCTTGCCTCTCGTTAAAACTAACAATTTCGTTTTATCTGGATTAGCAGATAGGCCACGCTCGTTGCATCTATTCTATACAATGTTCAGACAATTTAGTATGAGTTTGAATAAAGTTTCCTAACGTTCACCTGTGACTAGTACAACAAGATAATCTTCATGCCCTTGTATATAAAAAAACTAATTTTTCCTATATATTAATAATATCTTGAATTTTGAGTGCCCACAGGGTAGAAGATAAAACTTCTTTATGCGGACTACCCTTTTTTACCTTCGCTCTCATATTGAAACCGTGAAGCGCAGGCTGGCCAATACTGCCGCATAGCATAGAGCGCAACAACATATTAACAGTGGTACTTACACCATGTTTCTTAGTAGCATTAAATTTAGATTCTGTAGGGGTGTCACTGATAGCACCTTCTATGCACAAAAACGCTGCTATCGCGTTGACTTTTGTTCGTCCTGCTTTTATATATGGGAGGTAAATACATGAAGTGCGTTAATAGTGAATTTCTCATTTTCCAAAGCAAATTGATTGCTATGAAGGGGCTTATCTAGTTCTCCTCATACGAAGCAAACAGTTATACTCATAAGATTTATATATGGCCCTATTTACTACATCCACATCAAACTTCAGCTAATTAAATGATCTTATCCTCCTAGGAATAATTTCCAATGTCTCTACAAGATCTTTCCTAAATTTATCACAGTCAGTCACTCTAAGGTTCCCATTACTAACCGGATCAGACTCGTTAGCTGTTAATGAAAAGCATATTTGCCTGTGACCTAATAGGGATGTCTCAGGCGATACATGTCAGACACTAAATGCTTTGTTAATGAATACATAGCTATTAAGAATATCTAGTTTCTACAAAGGTTTGTGTATTTCCGCGATTTAATATGTTCAAATTAGTATTCAAAATGTAATGTAACTATTAACTATGTCAAATTTAGAATATTATTTTTTGAAATTTAATTTTCATTTTTGTTGCCTAAAAACTATACGGGGTATTAAGGTCAATTTTATCTTTTTCACGTCAAATACTGAGCTAATAAGTATGCAATTTTAACTCTGGTTATAATCGAAAGTTTAGCCAAATTATTTAAAGCTATGATGATAGCTATGATGATGATCGTCAAACCTCTTTTTAACAAAAATTTGCATAAATCTTTATAATTATAACTACTTTTTTAAGTCCTAAATTTAAGAAACTGATGGCGAAATGGTTTCCACCACACAATCTAATAGGAGTGGTATTTAAGTTTTTAAATTACCTTCTTCTAGATGTAGTGGCCTTGTTGATGGCGGTGCTGGACGCATTAATTCTGTAAAAAAAATATAGGGATTTTTAAATTATGAATTTTTTTAATAAACCCTGAAGTTAATGGCTTGACTTGAACAAAAATTTGTCTCAGAGAACGCAGGAACATTCCTAAAAGAATTTAAAACACAGAATATTTTGGAAAATTTGTTACTTCATAGTTGCATGCCAAGAGTTTAAATTTCTAAAATTTGTAATATAATGGGACAAGTTTTTTAGATAAATGAGCTAGATTGGACAGATTGGAAAAATTAGAGAAACAGTTATACAGATATATCAAAAGCTATTCAAAATTTAATTTTTGTTTCACTTTATTGACAATAATAATAAGAAATTTAATTTTTAGAAGCATTTCTAAAATAATAAAAAAATGTTCAAGGTAGTTTCTATGTTGTCTTATCACTCCACTAAAGCTCCAATTCATCATGTTTAACTTGCAAGTTTAGTCGAGACAGTGTAGAAAGCCGCACTTTCAAAATCGAGAATCGCTGTCGATCTTCATGTAAGTCAGGTGCTTCCTTAAGTAGAAATGTCCCGCGAGCATTTCAATCACTATTTTTACACGTCTTCTTTCCACGCTCAGGAATTTTTCTACACTTTTGTTTCTGCGATAAACTTTTTAGTGTGTACCATACCTTTAGCCACCTCCGAATACCTTGTGTGTTTTTTCAAGAGACACCTTTCAATAGCATGCTTAGACGAAGCATACGAAGCTCCGCAATATAGTGTAGGTACGTTGAGGGCTTTTGTAGCCTTGCTTTTTACAAGCATATTTGCTTCTTTGTTACCTTCTATGTTTTCGTGACCAGGTACCCATATCTAGATGACCCAGTTTTTTTCCTGACACTAAGAGATGCTCTTGTAGACAACTCGAGACAAGCCTGGATGTGAACTCTTTCGACTGTATAGCTTACCAAGCAACTTGACTATTTAGAAATATGTAAATGTGGTGGTTAACAAAACCACGTTCAGGGGTATTCTCTAGGCAGTCCTTAATAGTCACAATTTTAGCTTTAAATACGGTAGGGTGTTTGCCTATGCGACTGCTATTTCCGACCTTCAGAGCCAAGGAAGTCTTCAAGGCCGTCTGTATACTAGACGTTTCCTGCCTTTGTAAATGAATTACTTCTTCTTTTTTCATCAAAAAAATTTTTCCTTTTTAGGAAGATCGCCTCAAAGGACTTTGTAAACGATTATTTGTTAAGCATGTTATCAAAGTGCATGCAAAGGATTTGGTTCTCCGATAATACACTTTTTATTTAGGGTTGTTCTCATTGTCTCAGTAACTTGCAGACAAAAAACAACTTGCAGGTTCTCCAGCCGTTTCCTGGAACTAACTACACTTAATTTCGGCACGAGCATAAATAAAGCATAAGTTATAATAAGTCTCATGATTACAGCATATAATCAGTAAACTACCTGAAAATTGACTTTCCAGATTTTTCCAATTGCGCCTCTGTAAGCGCAAAAAGCTGCCTTGGCCGTTTTCACTGCAGCATCAGCTTGTAGTTCAGAGGTTAGTTTAGGGTTTAAATGACCTCTAAATACTTAGTTAATGTGGAGAAATCGACCTTTTTGACATAAAACCTGGAGCTTATGAGATCAGATAGTTTCTTGCGTCTTGTGAAAACCAACAAATCCGTTTTAATTGGGCTAACAGATAGGCTTTGCTCATTGCACCAATTCTTAACAATGTTGAAAGTAGTTTGAATAAGTTTGACTGAATTCCCTCTACGTTTTTCTGTTACTAGTACAAAAAGTTCATCTATATACCCTTGTGTATAAAAACCTTATTCATTCAATATTTAAATCAAATCATTGATGACGAGTGCCCACAGAATAGAGGATAAAGCTCCTCCATGCGAACTACCCCTTTTTACCTTTGCTCTCACATTGATACCGTAGAGCGAAGATTGGACAATACTTCCGTATAGCATCGACCACATCAACCTATTAACAATGGTACCTACACATCTTCTATGCCCAGAAATGCTGCTATTGTTGTATATCCTGTTCGTCCTCCTTTTTGAATAAGGGAGGTGAATACATGAAGTGCGTCAATAGTCAATTTAAATTTTTGTGAGTTAAACTGATTACTATGAAGGGGCTTATCCAGCTCTTCTCATACGGGGAAAAAGTTATCCTTATAATATTCACGGATGGCCATATTAACTACATACACAGCAAGCCCCAGCTAATCAAATGATCTTATCCTCTCTCTACAAGATCCTGTCCCTACAAGATCTTCCCCATATTTATTACAGTCAGTCGCTCTTGGGTCCCCATACCTAACAGGATCAGACTCTTCAGCTGTCAGTGAGAAGCATATATGCCTGTGACTTAAAGAAATGTCTCCGGCGGTGCATGCTAGACCCTAAATGCTTCGCTAAATTCATAAAATCCACAAAAATTTTCTGAAGGTTCTATGTGGTTAACAAAGCACTGCATTTTAAGTGTATAATTTAACAGCGGAGTTTGTACTCTACCCTATGCCTGATTTAGAGTATTATTCTTTGAATTTTACTTTCATTTTTGTTGCCTAGAAACTATACCAGGTTTTGTCAAATTTTTTAAAGCTACTAAAAGCGTTGTTGAATCACAGAAATGTATAGAAATTTTTTTCTTTTATGGTTTTTAACGGCTACATGAGTAAAATAGATAATTGGAAAATGCTGAACTCTGCGCGTTAATTGAAAGATTTCTAAAGATCAAGATTTTTCCGATGTGTGTTAGTAAAGATTTTAGAACATTTATAAGCGTGCTTCATCTACAAGCTTGAACTTTAAATTGTTACATACTGCATGAGTCCTTTGATTTCCACTGCAACCTCAGTGCAGGCTGTTTGTTTCCATATTTTACATAAAATTTTGTTGTTTTGGGAATGACATCCTTACAATTGCTTTTGGTAGATTATTTAAAGCAATAATGCTTTTTGGGGTTTCTGCATTGTTATTTCTTGCATATTATCTCCCCCAATATTATTGTTAATCGGCAGAATTGCCATAATTAAATCAGATGAATACTCCCCCACAAAGGCATATCTTAACATTTGTTTCTAGAAGAGATTTTTCCGAACTCTCGAATTGGTCATCATTCCTTTTTAATCTACATTTAAATACTTGCGAGTCTTACTTGGCAGACGCATCACTCAGGTACCTCATATTTAGAGCATAGCGGTTAAGAGATCCAGGGCGATCAACATCACAACGGTTATAGCCAGAGTTATCTGGGGAGTGTGTCCCTCCCTGATTCTTACGGTTCATAAAGGACTTATCAGGGCATGTCTGAAGTAGAGGTTTTTTTCTTTCACCGTGCGAGAAAGACATCGTACAACAGGCTTGATTGGGTTCAGCATGCATTTCTCCAAGTGGCCCTTGGACGCATGAGTTCTACGCCTATCTCTATTTTGCTTTTCGAGGTGGGGAAGGTTTTACTTTTCTTAAGAAAATCGTTGCATGTGAAATAGACTTATTATAAGGAATTTTCGTTAGAGTGTCAACTTCCTCCACTGCAAATTAAATCTTTTAGCGGGGTTGCCACAGACAAAAGACTTATTTTTCGTGCAAAGAGCTGCGGCCATATTAATAGCTTCAGCTTGATTGCTGCCAACACTTTTTCGGTAGTTAACTCACAAAAGACCCTTATGTTTTGACAAAAAGTAAGTAAATTTGTTTGCAGTAATTGTTTTAAACATTTAAACATTAAATTTAGTAGCTAACTTACGGTACAGAAAAATTTTTAAGGACTAGTATCTATAAAAAAACCCCCTTCTAACCCTCAGAACTTCACGAAACTTAAACGTATAATCAGCATTGGATCATTATTGTTTAAATATATTGAGTGTTACACGGTTTATTGTATCTGAAAAGCCACAAGCAGGAAATAAGAAGACAAACTGACAGACAATCGATTGTTTATACTTCAGGGTTTTGATCGTTACCTACGAAACCCTAAGAAGCTAGAAGTTTTGGCAAAACTCTATAATATTTACTTGAATTGTATTTTATTTTTTTAATTACCTCTTTTTTGACATTCCACTTTTGATAATGGTGACGGCATTAATTCTGTAAGAAGAAATATAGCGATTTTTCATTGCAGAATTTTTTTAATAAACGCTAATTATAATGGTTTGATTGAGAAAAATATTTTTTTAGCGTTTGCAGGGAAAATTCTTGCAGAGAATCAAAAACACAGAGTATTCTGAAAAAAGCTCAGAGCGTGTCAGGAATTGAAATTTTAAAAATTAGTTATAAAATGGGACAAAATTTATAGATACAAAGCCAAAGAGTATTTCAATACAACATGAACTAAGTTTTCTAAAATGGGTGTTCAGGTTAGAAGATATTAAAAATTTAATTTATGCTTTACATTGTTGACTGTAAATGATAATAACCTTAATTTGAAAAAGCGTTCAAACAGATGAGTCATTCCAGAATAGATCCGCTGGTCAATGTTGCAACCTATTAAAAAAAAAAAATCGGGCCCTGATATAAGTTAAAAAAAAAAGGTTTGTCGCTTATTTTCGAATATTCAAATGCAATGTAAATTATCATAATAATTGATATTTGTACTTAATGTAATTTAGAAAAAATCCGATTTTTTGAATCACATTTTCATCAGAATATACAATTAACCTGAAACAAATTCTTTAAAGAATTATATAATTATTTCAGCATGAAATTTTACTTTTAGCAATTAAAGATCACGACCTCAATTAAAAGAAAAAATAAATTTCAAACATCTATATACTTTAAAACAAAATTCTTTATAAAAAAATCATTTAAACAAATACAATTTTTTTAAAGAATAGGATATGAATATCTAAATGGCATAGATATTAATTCAAAAGCAACAAAATTCACAAAATTATAAAAAAATTGAGTTTCCTACCAATTTCTCAGAAACAGTTGCAAGTAAATAATAATCAGTTATGTGAAAAATTGGTAAATACTAAAAAAATATGTCTTCCTATTTATGAACTATTGGCCGACTAAGCGCAAAAAAGTACTTTTCAATAAGGTATTGAGAAAAAAAATTATTTAGGCGAATGGAGATTGTAAAAGCAATTATGAATGAGTGAAAAATGCTTAAAAATTGTAATTCTTTAAAAAAACTAATTTATGTCAAAAAAGAAAAAAACGAGCCCATATGTGTTAATTTTGGCATGAATAAAGTGTTAATTTAACTATTATTATTTATTCACTTCTAACTTTTTGTGAGAAAAGTGTAGAAAATTCTAGTTTTTTTAATTCTCTCACACTATGTCGGCGATCTATTATGATATTGTTTTTTTCTTATAAGTTATAAGACAATTATTCAAGCTCCAAACAATTATTATTTGTTTAGAAAATTTGTTTTATAATATTATGATTAGAAAACAAAGAACTTGCAAGAAGGTTGCTGGTTTTAAAAAATAGGTTTTTTTGGTCAAAACGTGAAAACAGTGTTCTTGTTGCAGTTAATTAAGTGTTTTCTTTTTAAAAGAAGGTTATTTTGGTCTAAGCTATTAATCTGATGAATTATAGCGCTGTATGACATCGTACATAACCTATAAGAGTTAGTTTTTTTTTGATTTTCGCATCCGTCTGACGGATAAGAAAATAGCTGCTTTGACTATTTTATTTATAAGTCAAATTTTAGTCTTATCAATTTTCTAAATGTTGTTAATAAAAATAATGCTGTAAAATAAGAATACATAACCTGCGAGAGTGTTCTGTTTTTGCATGCGTTCAACGCTTGTAAGAACTATACGAGCTGCTTTTAGTGATCTCAACTCCTGTCGCATTTTCGTATAACTAACTTGCGTCTCCATAAATTAAAATTAATCAATTGAAATTTTTATTTTTTTATTTGTATTATTGAGAATTATTATCGTGTTTCTTTCATGAGGCACATGACGCCCTGCTATCAAAAATAGGGACAAAAATGAAAATATCTGGCATCTCTTGAGAAGGCTTGGTCTTATCTCACATAAACAATTGGCTCCTGATACCAATTTCTCCCCTTTTGATCTTTTAACTGCATTTACCACAAAACTCACATCTCTTGCGAACCCTATTCCTTCACCGAACTTACTTCCCTCTTCATTTGATGATACCAAATTTTTTTTCTCTGATATATCGCAAGAAACCTTAATTAAAAAAATTCTCGAAGTAAAATCAAATGCTCAAGGTTCTGACGGTATTTCAATAAAAATGATTCGTCTTGCTTTACCTGTCATTAGCCCTGTTCTCTTGCACATTTATAACGCATCTCTCCAAGTGGGAATATTTCCGGATATCTGGAAGGAGGCGATTATTCGCCCTATTCCTAAAATCACTAACCCCAACTCTCCCAAAGACTTCCGTCCCATATCCATTCTGTGTGCCTTATCTAAACCCTTCGAGCGTATTGTCCATCAACAGCTTACGGCACACCTTGAAACTAACAATTTAATTGACCCACTGCAGTCCGGATTCAGGGCTAGGCATAGTACGCTTACGGCTTCACTTAAAGTAACTTCAGACCTGAAACTGGCAATTGATAGAAGGGAGATAACCGTTGTAG
>JAUELO010038590.1:0-10435 GCA_032357855.1 Amphibolips quercusostensackenii | reverse complement strand
TTTTTCGTTGAAAAAACACAGTTTCGGGTTGAAAATTGAACTATTTTCATGAAAATTTAATTTTTTGATGTAAAATTAATTTTTTTAATTAAAAAATTATATTTTTAGCTTGAAAATTCTACCGTTTTGTAGATACTTTCGGATTTAAAATTCAACAACTTGTTGAGAATTCGTGTTGTTTGGCAGAAAATAATTCTTTTGTCTAGAAAATTCAACTATTTTGTTAAAAATTAAAATATATTTATAAAAATTAAAATTTCCGTTAAATTTTTTTTCGCAAAAAATGATATTTTCAGGTTGAAAATTTAGCCGTTTTGTAGATAATTCGTACTTTTCGGTTTAAAATTCACCAATTTTGTTGAAAATTCATTTTTTATGGTCGAAAATTAATTCGTTTTGATTAAAAATTCAACTGTTTGGGTCAAAACTAATTTTTTTTTATTAAAGACTCAATAATTTAGTGGAAAATTAAACTATATGGTCAAAAATTTAAATATTTTGATAAAAATTTTACTTTCTACCAGAAAATTAATTTTTTGGTTAAAAAATAATATTCTCGTGTTGAAAATTTAACCGTTTTGTAGATAATTCGTCCTTTCGGCTTTAAAATTCAATAATTTTGTTAAAAATTTATGCTTTTTGCCAGCAAATTAATCTTTTGTCTAGAAAATTCATCTTTTTGGTTGCAAATTGAACTACTTTGTTAAAAATCCATATTCTTTAGTTGAAAATCCAACTACTTGGCAGAGAATTCATGTATTTTGTTAAAAATTCGGCTTTTTGGAAAAGAAAATAATTTTCTTGATGAAAAATCATATTTCTGTCTTGAAAATTCCACTTTTTCGTAGATCATTCGTTTTTTGGCTCCAAAATTCGACAATTTGGTAGAAAATTCCACGATTCAGTTAAAAAATATTATTTTTGTTGTTGAATATTCATATTTTTTATCGAAAATTTACCTATTTCGTTACAAATTAAACTATTCTTATGAAAATATAACTTTTTTTAAAATTAGTTTTTTATGTTCTTGCGACTTTAAAATTCAACAATTTTGTTGAAAATTCGTGTTTTTTGGCAAAAATTTATCATATTTTGTAGTTGGAAATTCAGTTACTTGGTAGAAAGTTCAAGTATTTTTCTGAAAATTCGGATTTTTGGTTGAAAAATTAATCTTTTTGTTTAAAGATCCTATTTTCGGTTAAAAGTTCAATTTTTTGTACATAATTCGTCTTTTTGTCTTCAAACCCCAACATTTTGGTGAAAAATTCAACGATTTAGTTAAAAATTATTTTCTTATTGCAAATTCAATTTTTAGTTTGAAATTCAACTATTTGGTTAAAAATTAATTTGTTCGAAATTTATATTTTTCATTGAAATTTTACCAATTTCGTTAAAAATTAAACTATTTATTAGAAAATTACAATTTTATTGTTAAGAAATCATATTTTTAGGTTGAAATGTCAACTACATGTTTAAAAATTGAACTATTTTAATGAAATTTTAACCTTTTAGTGACAACAGAATTTTTTGTTAAAAATCATATTTTTTGGTTGAAAATTCAACCGTTTTGTAAATAATTCGACACTTCGGCTCGGAATTCAAGAATTTTCTTGAAAATTCGTGTTTTTCGGCAAAAAATTATTCTTTGTGCTTAAAAATTAAATTATTTATATAACACTTTCACTTTTTTGTAGAAAATTAATTTTTTTGGTTAAAAATCATATTCTTGGGTTAAAAATTCAACAGTTTTGTAGATAATTCACCTTTTTGTCTTGAAAATTCAATAATTAGGTAGGAAATTCTACGACTTAGTTAAAAATTATTTTGCTGTTGTTGCAAAATCATGTATTTGGTTTAAAATTCAAGTATATGGTCAAAAATTAACTGTTTTTGTTGAAGAATCATATTTTCGGTTTGATAATTTGTCCTGTTGGTATTAAAATTCAACAATTTTGATGAGAATTAATTAATTTAGTTGAAAATTGAACAATTTGGTAGAAAGCAAACTATTTTTATGAAAATTCAACTTTCCGTTAGAAAATTAATTTTTTTGTTAAAAGATCATATTTTCAGGTTGAAAATTAAACCGCTTTGTAGATAATTCGTCCTTTTTAGTTAAAAATTCAACAATTTTGTTGAAAATTCGTGTTTTTTGGAAGAAAATTAATCTTTTGGCTAGAAAATTTATCTTTTTCGTTCAAAATTGAATTATTTCGTTGAAACTTAATCTTTTCTAGTTGAAAATTCAAGAATTTAGTAGAAAATTGTATGACTTCGTTAAAAATTAATTTTTTCGTTGCAAATTTATATTTTTATGTAATAATAAACGAATTTTACGAAAATGTAAGTATTTTTTTGAAAATTAACTTTTTTGTTGAAAAATCATATTTTCAGATTGAAAATTCATATTTTCAGGTTGAAAATTCATATTTTCAGGTTGGAAATTGAACTATTTTGTCAAAAATAAAACTACTTTTATAAAAATTTAAATTTTCGTTAAAAAATTAATTTTTTTGGTAAAAAATTATATTTTCAGGTTAAAAATTTGACCGTTTTGGCGATAATTGGTCCTTTTTTTTATATTAGGCTAAAAATTAAACAATTTTTATAAGAATTTAAATTTTCGTTAAAAAATTAATTTTTTTGGTAAAAAATGATATTTTCAGGTTGAAAAGTCGAACGTTACGATACGTTATGATTTAGTTAAAAATGATTTTCCTGTTGCAAATTCATATTTTTATGAAAATATAAATATTTTTGTACAAAAATTAACTTTTTTGTTGAAAAATCATATTTTCAGGTTGAAAATTCATATTTTCAGGTTAAAAATTGAACTATTTGGTTAAAAATTATACTATTTTTATGAAAATTTAAATTTCCGCTAGAAAATTAATTTTTTTGGTAAAAAAATGATATTTTCATGTTGAAAATTCGACCGTTTTGTAGATAATTCCTCCTTTCTGGTTTCAAATTCAACCATTTTTTTTTCAATTCGTGTTTTTTGTCAGAAAATTAATCTTTTGGCTAGAAAGTTTACCTTTCAAAATTGAATTATTTCGTTAAAAAATAATCTTTTTTAATTGAAAATTCAAAATTTTGTAGGAAATTTTATGATTTATTTAAAAATTACTTTTTTGTTGAAAATTCATATTTTACGAAATAAGAAACTATTTTTACGAAAATATGAGTTTTTTTATAGAAAATTAACTTTTTTGTTGAAAATCATATTTTCAGGTTGAAAACTGAACTATTTGGTTGAAAATAAAACTATTTTTATGAAAATTTAAGTTTTCGTTAGAAAATTAATTTTTGGGCAAAAAATGATATTTTCAGGTTGAAAATTCGACTGTTTTGTAGATAATTCATCCTTTTTGGTTTAAAATTCAACAATTTTGTTAAAAATTCGTGTTTTTTTTAAAAGAAAATTAATCTTTTGGCTAAAAAGTTTATCTTTTTGGTTCAAAATTAATTTATTTCGTTAAAAATCGATCTTTTTTAGTTGAAAATTCAAGAATTTAGTAGAAAATTTTATGACTTAGTTAAAAATTATTTTTTTGTTGCAAAGTCATATTTTTACATAATAATAAACTATTTTTACGAAAATATAAGTATTTTTTTTTAAATTAACTTTTTTGTTGAAAAATCATATTTTCAGGTTGAAAATTGAACTATTTGGTTAAAAATGAAACTACTTTTATAAAAATTTAAATTTTCATTGAAAAAATAATTTTTTTGGTAAAAAATACGACCGTTTTGTCGATAATTCGTCCTTTTTGGTTTAAAACTTAACAATTTTTTTGTAAAATTCGTGTTTTTGTCATAAAATTAATCTTTTGGATGGAAAGTTTATCTTCTTGGTTCAAAATTAAATTATCTCGTTGAATTATTTTTTTGTTGCAAATTCATATTTTTGTGAAATAATAAACTATTTTTTACGAAAATATAACTATTTTTTAGAAAATTAACTTTTTTGTTGAGAAATCATATTTTCAGGTTTAAAATTAAACTATTTGGTTAAAATTAAACTATTTTTATAAAAATTTAAATTTTCGTTAGAAATTTAACTTTTTTGGTAAAGAATGATATTTTCAGGTTGAAAATTCGATCATTTTGTAGATAATTCGTTCTTTTCGGTTTAAAATTCAACAGTGTTGTTGAAAATTCGTTTTTTTTTTTGGAGAAAATTAATCTTTTGGCTAGAAAATTTATGTTTTTGGTCCAAAATTAAATTATTTCGTCAAAAATTAATCTTTTTTAGCTGAAAATTTAACAATTTGGTAAAAAATTGTATGATTGAGTTAAAAATTATTTTTTTGTTGCAAATTCACATTTTTACGAAATAATAAACTATTTTTACGAAAATATAAGTATTTCTTAGAAAATAACCTTTTTTGTTAAAAAATTATATTTTCAGGTTAATTATTAAACTATTTTGTCAAAAATTAAACTATTTTCATAAAAATATAAAAATTTCCGTTAGAATATTAATTTTGTTGGTAAAAAATGATATTTTCGGGTTTAAAATTCGACCTTTTAGTAGATAATTTATCCTTTTTGGTTTTAAATTCAACAATTTTGTTGAAAATTCGTGTTTTTTTTTTGTCAGAAAATTAATCTTTTGGCTAGAGAATTTATCTTTTTGGTTCAAAATTAAATTATTTCGTCAAAAATTAATCTTTTTCAGCTGAAAATTTAACAATTTAGTAGAAAATTGTATGATTTAGTTAAAAATGATTTTTTTTTTGTTGCAAGTTCACATTTTTAAAAAATAATAAACTATTTTTACAAAAATATAAGTATTTTTTAGAAAATTAACTTTTTTGTTGAAAATTCATATTTTCAGGTTGAAAATTGAACTATTTTGTTAAAAATGAAACTATTTTTATCAAAATTTAAATTTCCGTTAGAAAATTAATTTTGTTGCAAATATATATTTTTACGAAATAATAAACTATTTTTACAATTTTCATACTCAAACTATTTGGTTCAAAATAATACTATTTTTATGAAGATTTAATTTTTTCGTTAAAAAACCATATTTTCGGGTTAAAAATTCGACCGATTTGTAGATATAATTCGTCCTCTTGGTTTCAAAATTTAAACATTTTGTTGAAAATTCGTGTTTGTTGTTAAAAAATCATATTTTTGGTAAGACATTCAACTATTTGGTTAAAGATTAACTTTTTGGTTGAAAATTGACCTACTTCGTTAAAAATTAAACTATTTTTGTGAAAATAGAACTACTTGGTAGAAAATAACTTTTTTTGTTGAAAAATCATATTTTTTGTTGAAATATCAACTATTTTGTTAAAAATTTTAAACTATTTTTATGAAAATTTAAAGTTCCGTTAGAAAATTAATTTTTTTTGGTAAAAAAAGATATTTTCAAGTTAAAAATTTGACCGCTTTGCAGATAATTCGTCCTTTTTGGTTTAAAATTCGACGATTTTGTTGAAAATTGTTTTTTTTTATGGTTAAAAATTCAACTATTTTGGTGTAAATTAATTTGTTTCCGTTGAAGATTTAACAATCCAGTAGAAAATTAAACTATTTTGAGGAAAATTTAACTTTCTAGTAGAAAAAATGTTTTGTTAAAAAATCATATTTTCTGTTTGAAAATTCAATCATTTTGTAAATTATTCATCCTTTTTGGTTCAAAATTCAACAATTTTGTTGAAAATTGATGTATTTTGTTGAAAATTCGTGTTTTTTCGCAGAAAATTAATCTTCTTGCTGGAAAGTTAATTTTTAAGTTAAAAAATTCATTTATTGTGTTGAAAATACGTTTTTTTGGCCAGAAAATAAATCTGGTTTATTATAAATTAAAAAAATAGGACAATTCGAAATCTCAATTTTGTTATAAATTCTTTTTGCCAAATCCTAGGACTCTAGCACTTCTATTTTTAGACTTTGACATCAAGGCCTATACCGGAAACACGAAAACTAGGTTAGTTTCTTAAAACCAATATTGTCAATGACAAAAAGTGCCAAGAAAATACTTCATTCCTGATATTTTTCCATAATTCCATAAATAAAAAATGCACAATCACAGGCATAATTCCTTATAATCAAGGCAATGAGCGGCAAAAAATTTAACAACTTAAAAACAATGACAAATAAAAAATAAAAACTCACCTGCGGATTAACCGGGAAAATATTGTCAACGAGTCTTTTGTACCTTGGTCGTAAAGCTGAACAACACCAGCAACAACCTGCAAGAAAAG
This sequence comes from Amphibolips quercusostensackenii, assembly GCA_032357855.1. Classification (NCBI taxonomy): domain Eukaryota; kingdom Metazoa; phylum Arthropoda; class Insecta; order Hymenoptera; family Cynipidae; genus Amphibolips; species Amphibolips quercusostensackenii. The sequence goes on along the minus strand of JAUELO010038590.1, from coordinate 4,211 downwards.
TTGCATGAGCAAATTGCAGTTATGTCACTCAATTTTAGAATCACGAAATTTCACAATTTTAAAAAAATTTTGTCGTACTAAGCATTTTTGAGGTTGCTAATGAACTTAGGAGACGTCAAAATTTAGTTCCGGGCATCTAAGTATGAAAATGTAAACTGAAAGGATGTTTTTCAGGCTCTCATGTTCTCTGCCTTCTGCTACTTCGATCCATTACGTCAAAGTGTGAAATGTCAAATATGAGCGGGAATTACGAAAGTATATTTTGATTGTTTAGATAAAAAATATAGTGGATATGTTTTAGAACAGTTTGAGGGCTGTGATGGTCCTATTTATAAATTTGAACTAGACGGGATAGGAAGACTGTGACGAGGTCCAAAATTTGATTTATTAATAGCTAAATAGATAAATTTCCTTAATATTCGCTTACCGAAGGAGTACACTGAATGAGTTCGTTCATAAGATGCTAGGTAGCACTAGTTGCCTTAGACAAAGTTCCGCGAAAATTCAAATTCAATTAATTAAAAATTGCTTTCTTATGCTTAAAAGTTCATCTTTCTTAAAACTAAATTTAACTTTATAGTTCCAAATTTATTTATTTTAGTTGACAATTCATTTCTTAGGTTGAGGACTTGACTTTTCCTTTGTGGTTGAAGATTTATCTTTTTAGTTGAGAATGTATTTCTCTGGTTGAAAATTAAACTATTTTGTTGAAAATTCGACTTTATAGTCAAAAATTAAACTTTTTCTTAGAAAATTCATTTATGATTGATGATTCATTAATATGTAACTAAATAGATAAAAATGTTTTCAATATTCGCTTACCCGAGGAGGACAATGAATAAGTTTGACTATAATCCGCTAGATGGCACCAGCTGCTTTAGTCAAAGTTCCGCGAAAATTCAAATTCAATAAATTAAGAATTGCTTTCTTTATTAAAAGTTTTCTACTTTTTATGGCAGAAACTTACAAATTTCATGTTTTCAGAATTAAAATTTAATAAATTTGTAGATAATTTGTCTTTTTGGCTTAGAAATTCAACAACTGGGTTAAAATTTTTTTTTCTTTCGTGACTCAAAGTCTTTTTGATTGAATTCAACGATTTTAATTTTAAATTAAAATCTTGTTTGTTTAAAATATCAACTATTGCAGTTTATGTCCAGAATTCATCTTTTTGATTAGAAATACATCTATTTTGTTAGGTTCCAACCACTTTATTGAACAAAATTTTTTTATTTTAAATTCAACATTCTTGTAGGCAATTTTTTTTCTATTTATTAAAAATTATTATTTTGTTACTAAGAATTCAACTATATAACTATTATTTAACTATATTGAACTATTTTATAAAAAATAGTTTTTTCTAAATTCATCTTTTTGGTCGAAAAGTCATTTCTTTGATTTAAAGTTAATTTTTTTTTGGTTGAGAATTCGTTTTTTTTGCTAAAAATTTATTTTTTTAGTTGCAAGTTCAATTGTATTTTGGTAAAAATTCGTGTCTTTAGTAGGATATAATATTTTTTGTTTAAAAATTGATCTTTTCAGTTAAAAATAAATTCATTTGATTGAAAAATAAGCTAATTTGTTAAAAGTTTCTTTTTTTATGAAGATCAATTTTTTTTTTTACATTTGACTGAAAATTTAGCCCTTCTATTTTTGGAAAAGAATTTTTCTTTTTTAATTAGGAATTTAACTATAGAGTTTAAAATTTAATTATTTTGTTGGAAATTCGTTTTTTTGCTAAAAATTAATTTTCTTCAACTAAAAATCCAGCTACTCTAGTTTTGGTAAAGATTTTTGTTTGTTTTTTTGATTGAAAATTATTTGTTCAACTGAAAATTTAATTATGGCTTTTTTGTTTAAAAATTGACTTTTTTTAGTCGAAAGTTCAACTATTTGACTTAAGATTCATGTATTTTGTTGAAAAATTGTCTGGTAGAATATTATTCTTTTTGCTCGGAGATTTATTTCCTTGTTTAAAAATTTAAACATTTTTTTGAAAATTCGTTTTTTTTGCTTGAAAATTACTTTGAAATAAAAATGTAACTACTCAATTTTTTGTTAAAAATTGGTCTTCTTTAGTTGAAAATTCCTTTTTTACGTTGAAAATTGAACTATTTTGGTTGAAATTCATTTATTTGTGTTGAAAAATAACTTTTTAAATGAAAAATGTATTTCTTAATTGGAACATTAAACTTTTTTCATAACAAAATAGTTGGTTTTTCAACCAAAAAGATACATTTTCAACCAAAAAGTTAGATTTTCTACCAATTAGTAGAATTTTTTACTATAAGAAAGATACATTTTCAACAAAAAATGGAATATTAAAATTTTCATTAAAAAGTAAATAATTTTCATGAAGAACGAAAAACAATTTTAAGCTAAACAGTAGAATTTATAACTAAAAAATATCGATTTTAACCAAAACTGAAATACTAAAATTTTTAATAACAAAAATTAATTTTTATTAAAAAAAACACAATTTTTAACCAAATAGTTACATTTTACACTATATAAATGAATGTTTTAGAAAGAAAATTATATTTTGAGCAAAGAGATAAATGTTTAAATTATATGATAAATCTTCAACTAGAATATTTCTATTTTCAGTCAAAAACATTGATTTTCAACAGAAGAAAAAAACGAGTCTTCAAAAGAAAATTACATTTTTGACCAAACAGATGGAATTTTTAAGCAAAATGTTATTTTTTTAACTAAATAGATAGACTTTAAACTAAAAAGATAAATTTTCAACCAAAGAGTTAAATTTTCGATGAAGTATATAATTTTCTACAAAAAATTTTTCAAAGAAATTATTTACATTTTTGACCGAAGAGATGAATTTCCAAATTATATGATGAATCGTCAACCGGGATAATTGAATTTTCAGTAAAAAAGTAATTTAAAAATAAAAAAAAGAATTTTTAAATAAAAAACTTACATTTTCAACCAAAGAGATGAATTTTCAACTTTGATGTAATAGTTGACAATTCAAACGGAAAATATTTTTATTTTATATCCAAAACACCTGAATTTATTTCCTAAGACGAATTTGATTAATTTTTAATAATTGAAAAATTTTAGCTTAGAAAACTAGTATTTTTCATAGAGGAGATATTAAAGAAAATCATGATTTTAAAACCTTTTAGACGTACAATTTATGTTGAAGATTTTATTTACTATTAAAGTTGATAATATTTCTTTGTTCTGCAATTAATTTTCAAATAATATTTTTTTTTTGATAAAATAAAAATGAGATTTTTTCATGATTTGCCCCGGACTGACTCATTGGACTTGTCAATAAGGTTGTGTGAATCAGTCCTTTGAAAAAAAATTTTATTTTTTTTATAAATTTCGTGAATTTTGCAGTTAACAATATAGTACATTTTAACCGCGGGTAGGGAAAGATACTTAATATAATTGATACGAATTTTAATTTTATTTAAAAAAAACACAACAAAATTTAAAAAAATGTTATTCTGGCCACGGATAGGGGCCAAAACTTGGATTGAAAGATAAAAAATTATTGAGTTGATGAGGAATTATTATTATTTTAATGATGTAATTAATGAACCAAAAAAGTGAATATCAAACTTATCCTCAATAATTTTCTCCCTTCTCCTTCTCTTTTATTATTTCCCTTGTATATTATTCTGGTTACAACAGCGCGAATCGAGGCTTGGTTTGTAATTATTTAATGAAAACTCTTCTATTTCTTAAATCTTAAATGTTCTTTTTTAATGAAAATTAATAAGATGAAAAGGTTGTTTAATTTTTGTCAGTGTAGTTATAAAAGGTGCGTTCTAAAATAAACAGAACTTTTATAATAGTCAATTTGCTTGTGGCGCCATCTGTATATGACTCTATGCATTAGAAAGGTACATCTATTACCAACTTTCAGTCCAAATTTCATGACATTTGATTCATTGTAACCCATCCGTGATCACCGCTGAGATTCCATTACAACTGCTCGTGAATTTGTTAAAGGGGAAGGAAGATGGCGGCCGTACGAACAAGTCGCATTTCTTGTGCTCCTGAATAATTAAGGAAGGGGTTTCTTGATTTCTCTCTGCGACTCTCCCTTTGTATCCATAAGGAGGCTAAAAAGCGTAGCGATCCATAAGACATATATTTTCCGATTTCATTCGAGTGAACTGCAACTGCAAAGACAGGTGGGTGATCACAAGATCGCTGGCCGCCTTGGCCAGCGTGAT